>OLMO02000273.1:9240966-9269767 GCA_900291935.2 Cassiopea xamachana
ATATATATATATATATATATATATATATATATATATATATATATATATATATATATATATATATATATGCATATCAGTATGATATACACATGTATATAATACATTCATACGTGCTACTCCATCATTTTGTTCTCCATTTTCAGTTAATGTAGCACGAGGAAAAGTCACCGCCCAATCATCAACATTTGGCGGCTACGGTTCAGACAGAGCTGTTGATGGGAATAAAAATCATGATCTTGATGCTGGATCGTGTTCTCATACTGATTCCGAAGCATCAGCTTGGTGGAGAGTAGATTTAGGTACACAGTACACGATTGGGACTGTAAAAATAACAAACAGATTGAAATGTTCGGATCGACTAAGTAACTTTGACATTGAAGTTGGTAGCTCCGAGTCAAGTTATTTCTTGTGAGTCCATGCCTGCTGTAGTTTCAACTGTTGTGAATTTTTACCATGACTTTTCGGATCTAATATTCCCATTTCGATCTACATCAATTATGTAGAAGCGCCGAAGCGTTTCTATATGTGTTGGGACTGAGGCTCTGGTTGAGACAGACGTTTGAAATGGATACTTCTTCAATATGGGCAGTAGCTACATGAAATGAGTTGCCAGCTAATTTTCTATGTCGCATCTGTCTGATGGGAAGAGATTTCGTTTCTTCTAGTTCATCTTTGAAATATCGCAAAGTTGCGATCCAGGAACTGCTGCAGCGGCCATTCGAGACAAAACTTGTTGCAATCTTTAATTTCCTATGAGAAGTTGCGCTTGGTAGTCAAGATGGTCAAATCTGACATTTTACAAACAGCCGCATTGCTGGCCTCTTATATTTGCCTCTTTCTCATACTTCAGCAAGCTGAGAGAAAACTTGCTATGCTAGCAATTATAACACAAACACAGTTTTTGGGAGGAGCAGTACTTTTGTGTGTTCTTAGCTTAAGTAAATTGTAGAGTGCTTAAATATATATATATATATATATATATATATATATATATATATATATATATATATATATATATATATATATATATATATATATATATATATATATATATATATATATATATATATATATATATATATATATATATATGTGTATATATATATATATATATATATATATATATATATTCATGTATTCATACTGATAGAGATTCTTTGATAAATACTAAGGAAGGAAACAATGAATATATGTATGCATTTTTCATGCATTCTCAGATGTTATCACTACTCTGGCACGGTTGGATCATCGGCAACTGAGATACTGACTTGCGCTTCTAACCTTACCGGCAGATATGTCCGTGTGAGGCTTCGTTCGTCAAATTTCCTGCAGCTATGTGAAGTGCAGGTATTTCCCAGTAAGTATACATTGTATGCATCCACTTAGTCGAAGTGGGTTTTACTTGACCGTATATCGAGGACATTATTCATTCTTAAAAGAAAGACCAGCTGAGTTTCAAGAATGCGACGGGGAAAACATCAGTTAGTGCAGTGGTCCTCAAGCTAAGTTCAGTCGAGCCCCAGGGGCTGAGTGAGTCAGTCTCTGGAGTTCGGAAATAAATTTTAATTACCTTTTAATTTATGTAAAATTCATGGTTTATTGACTTTGTTCTTTAGACTCTAATTTTGTGTGCAAATGATGCATGTTGCAGTTTGTGAACGAATACATGTGTGTTTGAATTTGAAGAAAAAAAGTACATTTCGTTTTAGCAACTTCGATGGGTTCGATGAATACATGCATGAAACTTTTGGGGCTCTCTAACTCCGGCTTGGATAAGAGCCACTGAGCTAGGGAAAGATTTCTTCATTCTATCAATGAAGCATTTGGTCGTGAAGAAACCAGCAAGGAATATTGAGGAGGGGGAAGACATCTAATATTTATCTAAGAGAGTGCCTCTGTTAGGTAAACAAGTCCATCGTAGTTTTTTTCACTTTCATCAAAGAATGTGTCTTGTCTTTCAAAGTATTAATCTATTCTTTCTAGAGTTTATGCCATATACATCATGCAAAGAGATAAAGTCGGCAAGTGGCACGTCAACGAATGGGATTTATGATCTCTTTGATTCAAGCAAGACATCAACGTACAAGGTTTGTTGCTTCAAAGACTTTTAATACCAGAGCCAGAAGATAGTATAACATAGCAGCATTTTATTACGTCATACCTTCTAGACAATGAACCACGTATCCTTTCATATCGTATCATATTATATATTCTTTTACGTAAATACTCTGTTGGAACTACAGAAGTTTACTACAGCCTGAAGAAGCCGCAACATTTTGAGACATACTAGCATATCTAGAAGTTTTGCCTCTTTTTCGTGGTGCAATAGTAAAGTCCTTGTACATTCTTCCTTGCTTTGGTTTTCTTGTAGCGTCTTCAGTCTTCTCTCTATTGTCTTCTCCATTGTTATGAATGTCCTTCTATGGAGGGCAAAGTGCACCCCAACTGCTCTCGAGTTGGCAGTTTCTGAGCTAACTAGATAACCAAAGTCTAAATAAACGTTTTTTATAATAAAACTGTTTTTGTGTAATCCTCATTTCTCTAGTATACTTTTTCTTTTAAAAACACGTGTGATCGGCAAATACTCAGCGGCTACCTTGAAAATGTGTGGCATATCTCCTATTCATGAGCTTCCATACATTCATAAGCTTTATTGATAAAACCCTTCAGCCTAATTGGTATCAAAGGAAAACCTACGAACTTAATTATACATATATATAGTTTTAAACTTATTTATTGTTGGCATCTCATGTACATCATTATTCCAGTCCTTAAGAGCTGAGTAGTGAAAGCTTTTTTTCATAGCGCTCAGTCATATGCTTAGGGATCGGAGATTTTGGCTAGGTTTTGTATTGTAAGATGAGAAATGAGACTTTGGTTTATAATTTTTCTAGAAAGCTGTCTGGGAAAAGTTTGTGTATGATTTAATAGATCATAACATTCCCATCAAAGCAAATAATTTTTCTACACTCATGCCAAGAAATGACCAAGTATTTTCAATTTTGGCGTTCTTGATGTTCAGCACCGCGGCCTCCCTCCTCTCCTTGATTTTTTCTGGAAGAAGTACCACTGATTTTGTTTATGTTTATTCATCCCCGTATTGGGTACTTTGTATTGTCTTCTTTGTATCGTCTTGCTTGCAATTTGTCCTTAGTATTGTCCTATTTTCATTCTTCTCGCTTTTGTTGTCCTTGTTCTCTCGGTCTTTTCTCTTTCTTCAATTTTCTTTCTTCCATCATTTTCATCTTTTAGCAATTTTAACTGACAGTGGCTTGCTGGTTGATTAAGTCATTCTAAGCGGGGACGCAGGAAAGGGGGGCGAAAGAGCCAAGTTGCCCCTGCCTTTCATTTAGGGAATAAAGGGCAAAGGTGTCATTTTATGACATGCAATGGCTTGCTTTTTGAACGTTAGTATGATGCAACAGAGATAAGTAAGTTATTTAGATAAGCAATGTTTGATTGAAAAAGAGTAATATTTATTTGACTGTAAGAAATGTATATTCCATGTTAAGGGATAGAACGAAAATGGTCCTAAGAGATGTTTGGGATCTCTCGATGCATCTGCTACCTTTACTCACTTATTTTCACAGGTACCCTTTTACTCCCACTCGTCTCCCTTGCCTATTATGGTTGCCAAGTCCCTGGTTCTGTTTCTTTCTTTGACTTCTACATTCAACGTATTTTTATGCACTGAATCAGGTCTTCTTAGAGACATTGTCTTTCTTCATCCATTTCTACATTCCTCCTTAGGCCTACTGCGACATGGCTTATGGAGGATGGACATTGATCGCTCGATTCTCAAATGCTGATGCAAAAAACTGGATTGCAACAAGTGGATCTTATTGGTATGACCAAACTGCAGTAGGATCGACGACCATCCCATCAGCAAACAGTGACATGATAAATAATGCATTTTACAACGCAAAAGGAAAAGATATAAAATTAACAAGAAGTGATTCAACGTCACATAGCTACCTCCTTTACGCGAACGGCTGCTTGTCTTCAACGTCTTTCAGATCAAAAATTGTATCCCATGGAAACTTCAGGTAACCCTTAAGATAGCCGTATCATATAATCACCAATGTTTAATGCCTCTTCCAAAACTGATGGAAGTGATTTGCGATACTGATTAGTGATCATAGCACCTAGTATTGCCAATGGATCCTAATCATAATATGAAATTGAGAATTCATGATATATAACCTACTGCATAGTGTTAGAGCTTGTGATTCATGATTAATCATTGATTTCAAAGTGCTACATCATGTGATTGATCATTAATCATTGATTACATGGTGATAGAGCACACTTGCTTGGGGATCACAATGGTGGTAGACTTTGTTGTGTTGCAAAATCAAATCAAATAGCCTTGCTTTGTTTATTTTTTCTGAGTGTGCAGAGGAAGTAATGCCATTCTGTTGTGATAAATCTCACTTTTGAAATGTGAAATGAAAAGGAGATGCTTGAATCTAGTTATTGATTAGGAATTTTACCAGTTTTACAAGCAAATAGTACCCATATTGTTATCACTCAGCAATCATTTGAAAAGAGCTGAGAATATCTGTAAGAGCAGGCAGTAAAGAAACTAAAGCTATATGTTGCTACTTAATTTTATCTTTCTATCTTCTTAATTCTTCTCCCTTTTTCTTGTTTTTCCTTTGTCGTGGCATTGTTATAGGCCCTAAGGCCTTTCCCTACCATTACCTACTAAAGAAACAAATTGGAACTGTCAAGTAAACTGTGAACGATTGTTAATCATATCTAGAAACAATGCACCATGGAATAGCAACAGTCAGTGCCTAGACCAGTGCAACGTACACGGCTATCATGAAGCATCTGGGGTATCTGGATTTTCACAATACAATTGCAATGGTAACATTCAGTCGGCGAAACAGATTGGATTTTGGTGTCGTACACCTGGAGATGGAGCTGTTATAATGATTGGTGGTGGAGGCAGTTCATGTGCACGTGCTGATCACGGGATTGCAATTACTGAAGAGAATAGCCCAATATTTGGAACCAGTGGTACAATGGATTTTGGAGACAATGAAGCGGGTTCGTCATCGTACGCTCTTAATTTATGGGTCAGATAAGAGAAATCGGATTGTAAAGAAAAAGACAGTGGTTGAAAAACAGTAATGATCTTTAAACAATTTAGTATGGGACTTTAGATTTAACGTCATAAGATAGGTGTGGCCTATTTGTAGCTACGTCTAAATTTTCACAGATGTACATATTGCAATTTAGTTTAATAATGATATCATGTAACGACCAATCAGAAAGACCTCAATAGCTATGTAGCAGTGCAGAATGTTTTGTTTGAATACAATGTAAAGCACTTTGGAAGCAAGGTCTGTACACCTTGAAAAGCAAGATCAATGCAAGCATTTTTCGGGTGCTGAGCTCCAAATGAACAGTGATATTCACAAATAAGCTTTACTGTTCCCATTGAGTACCCTAGATATCCCCACTGTTTAGTAACCAATGTTGTCAAGTACAGTTTCTTTAAATATTGGTAAGAGCAGTACACAGAACGTCGTTTAAATTGTTTGGTGAATGCTATGCTGTTTCGGGAAGTATTTCAAGGTAGGCCTTAGACAGGGACACAAATATATGGAGCCCGGGTGCAGTATGTTACATTATGGTAACTTAACATGGAGTGAAAAATATTTATGCATGCAGTTCTCTATGTATAAATATTTCCCCTACCCCTCCCCTGTCAAGTTTCATAATGTAATATGGCACATGGTCACATTATATATATTTATGCATCAGTGAAAAATATTTATGCATCAGTAAAGGATTTTATGTTAATAAAACACAGAGAAAAAGAATGAAGGCGAAAATGACAATAATTTTGCATCAGCAAAGGATTTTATGTTATTAAAACACAGAGAATAAAGAATCAAGGCTGTCAGTTTGGTACAGATTTCTTTAACTAGTAGTTAGAAGAGTAGCTTATAGCATTCTTTAGCTGTATGACTAGGCGGCAAAATGTCGTGTAGACCACAGGAGATCAGAAGAGGGCATCAAAAATGTCGCATGGTAAACCAAACACTCGCCCTGACAGAGAACAAACACAAAACAAAACAAGACGAGAGGAAAATCCACAGGCAGCACTGAGATGACAATTGCCAAGAAAATTATAAACTTGATTTTCTCTTACCGTCAACAGAAGTAACTAGCAAGAAGTTAAGAGTGAGCACAGGGCACTATAGAACAGGCATTCTTAGGTTTCATCTGGCCCGCAAACTACTTGAAAACCTCACAAAAACTCACAAAAATTTTTGAAACCAGTTGAAAGCTACAATCTGTATCAGTGTACAGACCAACTTCTGTATGTTTTCCACTCCAAATTGTCACAAATAGGCTTGATATGAGCATCAATGTCAATATTAGCAGTGAATATAGTTACCTTGTTTTGAACCCTCGTCAGATGCTGAATTTCTGTAACACTGCAGCAGCTGCATGCAGAACAACAATATGGAAACTTCGACTCTATTGTGTTGTTATAGAAGAAATTGTGAAGTATCTGTTTGAATATTTTGAATTCCCAATAGTATGAGAGACAAAAGCCAAAACTTTCCTAATGTATTCTTTCCAATAATGCTTTTCGTCTATCTGAACACCTAAGTATTTGGCCTCGTTGCCAATGTCAGGCTACGTTTACACTGCTCCGATTTAAAACCTCTCCACTATTGTCGATACTCATTACTTGTTCACACTGCTCCGTTTTGCTTAATAAGGGGAGACAACTGTCCGTTTTTATGCGTTCACGCTTCATACGAGACGTCCGATTTCGCTTTTGTTCTTTTTACATATCGATTTTTAGAGAGTATTCGACAATTGTGCAACTCAACTGCTATTTGGCTCTCCACCCCAACTTAATGCTTGAGATGCTGAATTTCTGTAGCACTACAACAACCCCATACAGAACAGCAATGTAGAAACTGCGGCTTACATTTGGACAGTTTCAGCTAAAGTCTCTTGTACTGTTGGGTTTTTTAAAAACTCAAACCGATACTTCAACCAATTTAGCAGCTAGAACTGCTGTTAGAACAGTAGTTAGTACACTGAGTCAGCGTAGCATACTCGCATTTCGTTTCCAGGGTAGAGGATCAGTTTTCCTTCAGAGCACAAAGATCAATGATTGCAGCAACGTTCTCCCATGTTCCAGAGGGGCGTATCCGACATTCCAGAGGGCGTGGTCAAAGCAGTTTTTTCTGGGGGAAGTCCCCAGACCCATAATTTCTCTCCCGCTTCTTGTTCCCAACGATATGGACTTCATGCCTCCATTTGCAAACCGTTAAGGGCTGTCGTTAGTGTTACCTTAGAGTACAACCAAGTCAGTAATTGTATCTCTGACATGATATTCTACATGGAATAAGTGCATGTTGGCGTCAATCAAATGCGGATTCTCATCGTTGGTACACATGACATTGTATCTCATATTTATTACCACTGCAATGGTGTTCTTTTAGCATCTGCTATCATATTATTGATGAATTTTTTGCAGGGCAAAATGCTCTGACATCCTCCCAATGAAAGTATGTTAGTTGCGCCCCTGACTCTTTGCGATAATGTTTTCAAATAATTTAAGCAACAGATTTTTAAGTCGTAATGCTGTCATGCTGCTAATCTGTAAATATTAAATTGCAGCTATAGATGGAAGATTAGAAGAAATGTTTTGTAGCTTGCGAAAGTACTTGTATCTTTTATTAAATTTATCAGATTTCGTTATTTCATATTTGGACTCTCTTGATTCTCAGTGTTTGTGAAGGACTGAAGAGGGTGGCCTCGTATTTGCTATTAATGAGGTACAGAGCTCGAATGGAAATGAGCCAAAAGAGTCACTATGATAGTTTGTGTTTTTTATTGCACTTTTTTTATTTTAAATTTTGAAATGGTGCCTGAAGTGTATTCCTAACATTATTTTACTTTCAATTTCATGATGCGAATCAATCAAAATTTGCTACCAGATCAAGTGCCATGTTGCAAATTGTAAATCCAACGTCCATTCCAAACTTTCTGCTATCAATTACTCTGCACGAGCGGAATAAGATTGATCTTTGTTTTGATGACCCAGAACTCATGCGAATATTTGCAAACGCACGAATGAGGATGCGCGCACACTGCAGAGCATAAGAGTACTTCACTTGGTAACCTTCCTTTAAGACAGGCCTATCTGCTTTCCATAGCACAGGGGTCAAATCTTGATTAGCTAACAAAGGAATCGCCATCGAAGGATTCCTGCTAATAGTGCTCAGTAGCGACAATAGCGTGGTTGGAGAAGTACTGACCCGTCACCTTTTTCATAAATTAGTAAATCTCATTGTTTTTACCTGAGCTTATCCCGATGTTAGTGACCAGGCCCCTCCACTTTGAAAATCGTTCTGACGTCCCTGTAGACCATTGATAACATTGATTCCATTGATTCCATTGATTCATTCACAAATTATTGTCTCCAAACTTTTTGTTTAACTGTTTGTTTTGTAGTTCGGCTTTACATCAGGGGCGTCGAAGCTGTACCATTTCCATTTGCTCATTTTCAAAACGCTTCTAAATTGATGCCGTAGCCTAAGAAAACATCCTTTTCCAGCATAGACATTGACCCCTTGTAATGTAGATGAAAAAGTTCTATAAAGTAAAAGAGCAACTAAGGAGGGGAACAGGCGAAATGACAAAAAATTAATGGGACGATGACATAGCGGAGCGTAGTACAAACGCAAGATACGCGTTAACATTCGGAAAATTGCTGACTGCTGTTGCTTACATACAAGGGTAGAAGAAACAACCAAGTTACAGAGAAGATTTGTAGAAGTCAATCCATAGTAGAAGGATGACTTCCCGAAAACGGACTAGTAATTTGATAGATAGCATTGCTGTAAAAGGTGTGCATATAGGTAAGTAGTATGCCTATGAAATATATATGGCTACGTGCAGTGTATCAATGCATTTGCTATCGTGATAGATTAAGGTGTAAACATTATTGTAAAGGGTATTGATGTATGTAGATATTATGCTTGTAAAGAAATATAGCTACACGCAAAGCGCATCCATGCATGTACTGCTTGGATTAGATTAAGGTATAAATATTGTTACTGTAAAGGGCATCCGTTCATGTAAGTAGTACGATCGTCAAAAGATATAGTTACATGCAGAGCATATAAATGCATGTAATATTTGCAATAGATAAAGATTTAAATAGTATTACTGTAAAGTAAAATATTTATGCACAGTAATCAAGTAGTAGTAGTGCCAAGTCATTGATAATGTGAAATTATAGAGAATGAATTGTAAGGTTGAGCAGTGTAAGATGCTGGTGTGAGGATGAGGTTGTTATGCCAGAGACAGCATATGCAACCAACGACCAAGTACACCAAAAACCACACGAAGCGATCACACAACGGGATCTTGGTTTCCCCTAGAACATGTATGTGTATAGAAACAATATAAATGTAAAAATAAGAGATAAAAGGTAGTCCCAGCAACGAGTGGCAATGGGCACAAGGTTGACGGAACATGGTGCGGCATTATTTGAAGCGCGTATGCGTGCATGCGTGTGCCTGCACATGCGTGTGTGTGTGTGTAGAAGGAAATAGGGATATTGGTACGATTCATCAGCTATCAACCAGCAATGCATTCTGGCAGCTACGGGAACATGCATTGACATATTGAGAGGCTTGAGACCAGCTTTCCCAGCTTCATACTTTCGAAAAGTTGAGCAACTCGTTGTGTACTATATATCTCAAGAGGAACTCGTAAACATTTTTAGGAGGATAAGTGAACTGGATGGTAAAGCAACCCTTGGTTTCCCTGTAGAATGGATTTTACCGCCAAAGCAAGCTTTGTTTTTCCAAGCCTTGGTTTAGTCATTAAATATTGCATTTAGAATATGGGTGTGAATTTTTAATAGGCTATGAGCATATGTATTTACAAGTTGCTTTCCCATTACAAGTTTACCTATCCTGCTGTAACATTATTCTGAGAATGCATATACACATAATTTATTAAAAACATTTCTCCTGGGATATTCATGGTTCTTACCCATATTAAATAAGCATGTCTCGCTTTCGTTGGGTTGTGCCATATAAATTATGTACAAGTACGTTATTTTGCTTTGCATAAATCAGCAGTTCTGTCACTTGCACTCTCTGTAACGCAGTAATCCCGACAGGCATACAATTTCTATCAAAGATTACTCTCCTCGAGGGATCATAACATCCTTACGAAGGATGCAAATCATCCACTGCAATGCCATTCTTCTGTTCATCTTCGTGTTCGTATCAATTGCTCAAATCTATCGAAATGAATGCAGAAGAGATGCCATAATGAAAGCTACAGACAGAGATAAAAAGCTAACAGGCGTTATTCTGGAAGTTCGTGCATCAGCTTTGCCACATTGTGTTCGAGGCTGCATTAATGAGAGTATGTGTAGTTCTATAAATTACATGAAAGTCACAACCACAACGCAAGAAAGTAATTGTGAGTTATTGAATACGAACAGAGCATCAGAAGGTGCAAATCTGATTTCATCTCCAGGATGGTTGCATTATGAGCCAACTGTTCAGGTTTGTAGTCGAATTGATTTCTCTTTCTATGCTTTATGTGCATGCAAAAAGAGAAAAGAACGAGCATTAAAAGGAGTAGATCCACCTTATAATTCTTGTCTCTAAATATAAAACATCGTTGAGACATTTCCCTTGCCTCAACTACTCATGTCAGAAGGAATCTTTGAAAGAATCCTCTAAGTCAGTCATCTTCAAAGTTTTTCTCCCCAAGGCCGCATCAGCTGTTAAACAGCAGGTTGGGGGGGGGGGGGAAGGGCCGAGAATACAATCGAAATCCAAATAGGAAAGAAGTAGAAAAGGGATGTTGCTTGTAATCATTCACCATGCACTATCTTATTCAGCTTCTATTTAACATAGCCCATCACACAAGCGGTTGATTTAGGCAGGGAACGAGTAGATTCCCCTACTTTTTCCATAAACAAAAGTCTCCGCAGGCTGGATGAAGAGGTCTAGAGGGCCGCATCAGGCCCGCGGGCCGTAGTTTGGAGATATCTACTCTAAGTCAATGAAGAGAGCGTGGCATGATAAATGAAAAGGGGAGGAATGGTTTGTCTGCTTCTCTATATTTGTTGCAGCACCCCCAGCACGAACAATGCAGGAATCCTCATCACAAGAACTCCTCTGAAAATATTATGCAAGTCCTCTTTAAACGAACATTGTTGGAATTATTTGATATTTGATTAGATATATAGAATTAAAGCAAACCAAACTGGTTTCATTCATAAGATTACCATTTCTATATTTATGGATATATAGTTATTACAGGTGAGTCCTCGTTGCCGATTTGTGACGTGTAATCATGGTTATGAATGCGTTGATACATGCGAAGTGCAGAGTGGATACAAATGCGTTGGTAAGCATGGTTATAATTATCTTCTTTTTTGCAATTTAAGTGATTCAGTTGATTTCTGTGATTTCAAATGATCATTGATAACAAACAATGCCGATAGTATGCAGGTAAATATCACAGTACTACCCTTTGATGTATGGTTCTGCACCGCAACATACCGTAGTTTCATCATTTGACATTTCAATTAGTGTTCTCTTGCAGTTCTTTTATTTATTTCTAAAAAAATTGCGATCATAAAGTTATAGATAACTGTTAACCACAAAATTTCATTGCAATGCGCTGTGACCTTACTCACAACAATTGACGGGCTTGCTTTATTTCAGATATCAAGAAATGTGCCAGCAATCCGTGCCAGAATGGTGGCAATTGCACCAATCACATGAACGGCTACACATGTAAATGCTCACAAGAATATTTTGGACCAAATTGTGAGATAGGTATTTGCAACAGCTATGTTATTATGGAATTTAGCTTTGTATGAATTATGCGTGAATGTATATATATATATATGTATATATATATATATATATATATATATATATATATATATATATATATATATATATATATATATATATATATATATATATATATATATATATATCAGTATAATACTTTCATATAATACTCTCATACGTGCTATTCCGTCATTTTGTTCTCCATTTTCAGTTAATGTAGCACGAGGAAAAGTCACCGCCCAATCATCAACACTTGGCGGCTACCATTCAGACAGAGCTGTTGATGGGAGTATAAGTCATGCTCTTAGTGCTGGATCGTGCACGCATACTAATTCCGATGCATCAGCTTGGTGGAGAGTAGATTTAGGTACACAGTACACGATTGGGACTGTAAAAATAACAAACAGAGCATCATCATGGGATCGACTGAGTAACTTTGACATTGAAGTTGGTAGCTCCGAGTCAAGCTATTCCTTGTGAGTCCATGCTTGCTGTAGTTTCAACTGTTGTGAATTTTTACCGTGACTTTTCGGATCTAATATCCCCATTTCGATCTAATTAAATTATGTACAAGCGCCGAAGAGCTTCTATGTGTGTTGGCACTGAGGCTATGGTTGAGACAGACGTTTGAAATGGAGACTTTATCAATATGGGCTGTAGTTACATAAAATGTATTGTCAGTTAATTTTATATGTCGCATCTGTCTGATGGGAAGAGATTTCATATCTTCTAATTCATCTTTGAAAGTATCGCAAAGTTGCGATCCAGGAGCTGCTGCAGCGGCCATTCGAGACAAAACTTGTTTTTCTTACCTTTCTTACCTATCCGCCTGTTAGATGAAATCATCTGTCAGTTAGTGAGCTATTGACTAGACTTCTACAGTCCTCTCGTCTCTCTAAATCTTATTCTCTTCAACCTCCCTCAAAGATGTTCCCCTTCTTTTAAGTGCTGTTTCAACTCCTTCTATCCATCTCCTTCTTGGCCGACCTGTTGGTCTCTTACCAGGTGGCCGCCATTCTAAAAACTTTCTCTGTTTCTTTTCTGTATCCATTCTCTTGACATGACCAAACCAGCGTAGTTTATTCCTTTCTATCTCTTATAATAAAAGTCTAACTTGGTGTGTTCTTCTCTGATAATTACATTTCGGATCCTATCTCTCCTTGTAACTCCTTTTATTACTCTCAACATCCGCATCTCTGCTGCCTGTAGCTTGGACTCTGTTTTCGTGGTCAGTGACCAATTCTCTGACCCGTATAGTAGAATAGGTTTCGGGATTGACTTGTATACTATTGCTTTGCACTCTCGTGGTATATTTTTATCTTTTAGCAAAGGGTATAGCATACCAACGTTGCTATTATACTTTGCTATTCTTTATTAATTTCGACCTCCTGCAAATTACTCTCTCCAACGTTCATGTCCAAATGACAGTAACTTTCTGTCTGATTTATTTTATTCTGGTACATGTATATATCGTGCTGTTGGGGAGACCTGGACACTACAAGAAACTCTGTCTTCCCTTTCTTGGTATTCACTTTCACTCCATTGGAATTCATTCCTAACGACCACCTATTGGCCACATTTCTAATATCATCCACAGTGTCAGCATACACCACAACATCATCTGCATACATTACAGTCTCCTCATTGTTTATCCCTGTTCTGATGTCTCTCAGACACTTGTCCATGAATATGATGAATAGCAATGGGGATAAGATATCTCCCTGTCTAGCTCCAGACTTGATCTCAAACCACTCACTTTCTATACCTTGAGTTGCCACTTTGCTTTTACTTTCAGCGTAAATACTCTTAATTACTCTTAGCAGTTTAGTTGATGTATTATAATGTGGGACTCATAACACTTGCCACAAGTTCTTTCTATCAAAGCTTTCTCAAGATCTATAAACAGGGCATATTTGTCAGCACCCCATTCCCAGCATTGTTCTAAAAGTCATTTTCACAACAAAAATTGCATCTTTAGTCCCTCTTCCTGGTCTAAACCCATACTGTGAATCATTCAGGATGCCTTCTACACACGTCCTTAATCTCTTTTCCAAAATTCTAGCGCAAATTTTCCCAGCATGTGACAATAATGTGATTCCTTTGTAGTTATGACATGAAGTCTTCTCCCCTTTTTTGAACAAAGGACTTATGACTCCTTTTACCAGTCAGATGGAACATTCTCAGTTATGTAAGCAGTATTGAAAATGTTGAGTAGTTTGTTCAATACACACTGCCCACTAGCTCTAATTATCTCTACAGATAAGCCGTCAGCCCCAGGGGATTTTCCCATTCGAGACAAACCTTGTTAGCAATCTTTAATTTTCTATAAGAAGTTGCGCTTGGTAGTCAAGATGGTCAAATTCGACATATTACAAACAGCCGCATTGCTGGCCTCTTATACTTGCCTCTTTCTCATATTTCAGAAAACTAAAAGAAAACTTGCTATTCTAGCAATTATCACACAAAAAACAGTTTTTAGGAAGAGCAGTACTTTTGTATGTTCTTAGCTTAAGTTTATTGTAACGTGCTTAAATATATATATATATATATATATATATATATATATATATATATATATATATATATATATATATATATATATATATATATATATATATATATATATATATATATATATGTATGTGTATATATATATATTCATGTATTCATACTGATAGAGATTCTTTGATAAATACTAAGGAAGGAAACAATGAATATATGTATGCATTTTTCATACATTCTCAGATGTTATCACTATTCTGGCACGGTTGGATCATCGGCAACTGAGATACTGACTTGCGCTTCTAACCTTACCGGCAGATATGTCCGTGTGAGGCTTCGTTCGTCAAATTTCCTGCAGCTATGTGAAGTGCAGGTATTTCCCAGTAAGTATACATTGTATGCATCCACTTAGTCGAAGTGGGTTTTACTTGACCGTATATCGAGGACATTATTCATTCTTAAAAGAAAGACCAGCTGAGTTTCAAGAATGCGACGGGGAAAACATCAGTTAGTGCAGTGGTCCTCAAGCTAGGTTCAATCGAGCCCCAGGGGCTGAGTGACTCAGCTTCTGGAGTTCGGCAGAAAGTTTTAATTACATTTTACTTTATCTGAAATTCATGCTTCATTTAATATGTTCTTTAAACTCTGATCTTGTGTGCAAATGATGCATGTTGCAGTTTATGAACTAATACATGTGAGTTGAATTTGAAGAAACAAAATACATTTCGTTTTTCCAACTTTGATGGGACTTTTGGAGTTCAGTAACTCCGGTATGGATAAGAGCCTCTGAGCTAAGGAAAGTTTTCTTCATTCTATCATTAAAGCATTTGGTCGTGAAGAAACCAGCAAGGAATATTGAGGAGGGAAGACATCTAATATTTATCTAACAGAGTACCTCGTAGTTTATCATAGTTTATTTGACTTTCATCAGAGAATGTGTCTGGTCTTTCAAAGTATTAATCTATTCTTTCTAGAGTTTATGCCATATACATCATGCAGAGAGATAAAGTTGGCAAGTGGCACGTCAACGAATGGAGTTTATGATCTCTCGGATTCAAGTAAGACATCAACGTACAAGGTATGTTGCTTCAAAGACTTAATACCAGAGCCAGAAGACAGCATAACATAGTAGCATTTTATTACGTCATACCTTCTAGACAATGAACCACTTATCCTTTCGTATCGTATCGCATCATATATTCTTTTTCTTGTACGGAAATACTCTGTTGGAACTATAGAAGTTTACTGCAGCCTGAGAAAGCTGCAACATTTTGAGACATACTAGTATGTCTAGAAGTTTTACCACTTTTTCGTTGTGCTATAGTAAAGTCCTTGTATATTCTTCCTTGATTTGCTTTTCTTGTAGCGTCTTCAGTCTTCTCTCTATCGTCTTCTCCATTGTTATGAATGTAATTCTATTGTTCTTCTTCTATTTTGTTCAGTGAAGCATATAGGGGGGGTTAAAAGGAGAGCAAAGTGCACCCCAACTGCTCTCGAGTCGGCAATGTCTGAGCTAACTAGATACCCAAAGTCCAAATAAACGTTTTTGATAATAAAACTATGGTTTTGCGTAAGCTTCATTTCTCTAGTATACTTTTTCTATTAAAAAAAACGTGTGATCGGCAAATACTCGGCGGCTTCCTTGAAGATGTGTGGCATATTTGATATTCATGAGCTTCCATATATTCATAAGTTTTATTCATAAAACCCTTCAGCCTAATTGGTATCAAAGGAAAACCTACGAACTAAGTTATACATATATAAAGTACACATTCAAAAAGAACAGAAAAACAAAGCTTCTGTAGCGTGGAGCTGATCTTCCAGCGGATCGTGTTTATTTATGTCTTGCTCTTCAAATACAATGTCAGTTGTCTTCTATAGTTATTTATTGTTGGCATCTCATGGACATCATTAGGCGTAGTATTTCAGGTCTTAAGAGCTGAGTAGTGAAAGCTTTTTTTCATAGCGCTCAGTCATATGCTTAGGGATCGGAGATTTTGGCTAGTTGTCGTATTGTAAGATGAGAAATGAGACTTTGGTTTATAATTTTTCTAGAAAGCTGTCTGGGAAAAGTTTGCGTATGATTTAACAGATCATAACATTCCCATCAAAGCAAATATTTTTTTCTACACTCATCCCAAGAAATGACCAAGTATTTTCAAATTTGGAGTTCTTGATGTTTAGCACCACGGCCTCCCTTCTCTCCTTGATCTTTTCTGGAAGAAGTACCACTGATTTCGTTCATGTATATTCATCCCTGTATTGGTTACTTTCTATTGTCTTCTTTGTATCGTCTTGCTTTAACTTTTTCCTTTGTATTGCCCTATTTTTATTCTTCACACTTTTGTTGTCACACTTTTGTCAATTTCTTCTCATTCTTCAATTTTCGTTTTTACCTTATTTTTATCTCTGTATTGTTTTCCTTGCAATGTCTTCTTTGTATTCTCTTGTTTGCATTTTTTCCATTGTATTGTCCAATCTTTGATAGAACTAATTCTCCTTTCGTTGCAAGACCGCCGTAAAATCTTACTGAGAGTTGTCGTTAGCTAGAAAACATCTTGTAGCAATTTCAGCTGACAGTGGCTTGTATTTTTGCTCCTTAGAAAGAGAAATCTAAAGGTCTTGCTAGTTGATTAAGTCATTCTAAGCGGGGACGCAGGAAAGGGGGCAAAAAGAGCCAAGCTGCCACCCTGCCATTCATTTAGGGAATAAGGGGCAAAATTGTCATTTTTTGACATGCAATAGCTCGCTTTTAAACGTTAGCATGATGCAACAGAGCTCAAGTAAGCTATTTAGATAAGCAATATTTGATTGAAAAAGAGTAATGTTTATTTGACTGTAAGAAATGCATATTCCATGTTAAGGGATAGAACGAAAATGGTCCTAAGAGTTGTTCGGGACCTCTTGATGCATCTGCTACCTTTACTCACTTATCTTCACTGGCACCCTTTTACTAATACTAGTTTCCCTTGCCTATTATGGTTGCCAAGTCCCTGGTTTTGTTTCCTTCTTTGGCTTATACATTCAACGTATTTTTATGCAGTGAATGAAGTCTTCTTAGAAACATTGCCTTTCTTCATCCATTTCTACATTCCACCTTAGGCCTACTGTGATATGGCTCATGGAGGATGGACATTGATCGCTCGATTCTCAAATGCTGATGCAAAAAATTGGATTGCAACAAGTGGATCTTATTGGTATGACCAAACTGCAGTAGGATCGACGACCAGCCCATCAGCAAACAGTGACATGATAAATAATGCATTTTACAACGCAAAAGGAAAAGATATAAAATTAACAAGAAGTGATTCAGCTTCACATAGCTACCTCCTTTACGCAAACGGCTGCTTATCATCAACGACTTTCAGATCAAAAATTACATCCTATGGAAACTTCAGGTAACCCTTAAGATAAAGCCGTATCATATAATCACCAATGTGTAATGCCTCTTCTTAAACTGATGGAATTGATTTGCGATAGTGATTGGAGATCATATTACCTATTATTGGCAATGGATCCTAATTATAATATGAAATTGAGAATTCATGATAAATCACCTACTGCATAGTGTTGGAGTTTTTGAGTCATGATCAATCTTTGATTTCAAAGTGCTACATCATGTGATTAATCATCAATCATTGATTGCATAGTGATAGAGCATACTTGCTTGGGGATCACACGGCTAGTAGACTTTGTTGTGTTGCAAAATCAAATCAAATATCCTTGCTTTGTTTAACTTTTTTGAGTGGAAATAGCTTGATGGAACTATTTCATGAGCTTTGGTAACGCATGAGTTGTGCAGAGGAACTAATGCTATTCTGTGGTGATAAATCTCACCTTTCAAAATTGAAATGAAAAGGAGATGCTTGAATCTAGTTATTGGTTAGGAATTTTACTGATTTTACAAGCAAATAGTACTCATATTGTCATCACTCAGCAATCATTTGAACAGAGCTGATAATGTCTGTAAGAGCAGGCAGTAAAGAAACTAAAGCTATATATTGCTACTTAATCTTATCTTTCTACCGTCTTAATTTTTCTCCCTTTTCTTTGTTTTTCCTTTGTCGTGGCATAGTTATTGGCCCTAAGGCCTTTCCCTGCCATTACCTACTAAAGAAACAAATTGGAACTGTCAAACAAACTGTTAACGATTGTTAACCATCCTTAGAAACAACGCGCCATGGAGTAGCAACAGTCACTGCTTGGGCCAGTGCAACTTACACGGCTATCTTGAAGCATCTGGGGTATCTGGATTTTCACAATACAATTGCAATGGTGACATTCAGTCGGCCAATCAGATTGGATTTTGGTGTCGTACACCTGGAGATGGAGCTGTTATAATGATTGGTGGTGGAGGCAGTTCATGTGCACGTGCTGATCACGGGATTGCAATTACTGAAGAGAATAGCCCAATATTTGGAACCAGTGGTACAATGGATTTTGGAGACAATGAAGCGGGTTCGTCATCGTATGCTCTTAATTTATGGATCAGATAAGAAAAAACGGATTATTGATTATAAAAACAGCGATTGAGAAGCAGTGATGATTTCTAAAAATTAATAATGGAACTCTAGATTTAACGTCATAAGATAGGTGCGGCCTGTTTGTAGCTTCTTCTTTATCTTCAAAGATGCAGATGTTGTAATTTAGTTTGATAATGATATCATGTAACGAACAATCAGAAAGATCTCAATAGCCATGTAGCAGTGGAAACAGGCACGTATATACTGGGGCATGTGGGTGTGTGACACCCCCCTCCCCACATCCTTAGTGTGGGTGTGTGACACCCCCCTTCCCACATCCTTAGTTCAGTCAGAAAATTCTGAGGTAGTCGTAAAGTCAAGCCTGTTTAAGCTATATCAGATATTGCTTTTCCTAAAAGGCTTGGATGTTCCAACTATCATAGCTGTCTGTTGTTGTCTGAGTGCCATAGCTTTCTGTCTTTGCTGTTTGTCATTGAATTTTCCGTCTGACTTCAGATTTTCCGAATGCTGCGTTTCTTCTAATGTTTCCGCTTATCTTTGAAGGTGATTTGCGCCATAACTTCAGTTTTCGTGAACGATTCAAATTTTTCCGATTGAGCTAATCAGAAATATTCAAATTATTAGCAAAAATTGAAGCTATTACTCCAAATGAGCTTGAATCATAAGTAGGAAAATGCAGCTATACTATAAACTTGAACACTCATTCTTGTCCTCATTCTCACATTCAACTGAAATCGTTACAGGCCAATGTAAAATGGAGGTAAGAGGCATTGCCCCAGTAATTCAACGAGTTTTGTATAGAGTGCTATAAGCTACAACTTTTAATCAATCTAAAATTGCTTCTACTCAGTCTAGAATCTAGGAGCATCACGGCACTGAGATGTGGCGTACAGACATCATAATTCTGCTGTGTGACAGTGAACTTAGATTTTATAGAAACTTCAGGCAGCAAATAAGAGAGCAAGGTGCTAGCACCTCAACTTTTGAGCTCGCTTGCCTAAGCAAATGTAATCTGCAAAGACAATCTGGCGTATGCTGTCTTATTTATGGCATTCTGGCTTGAGATGGTCTTACTTCTTGCATTTGTGTGCATCCATGTCATAGTAGAAAGGAGAATTTAACTTAGCATTTTCCTTCTTCATTCCAAATCTTCAAAATTCGATAAAGTCAGTTTATCCTTCTCAGCACTAAGCTTAAATACGAGAGTAAGAGCATTTTTGCATGAAAAAGAGCGTTTTCACACAATTTAGAGGGCACTATCTCAACAATTTTAGAGAGCACAATCCCAGACCCCCAATCTCCCACGCCATTTTTTAACAAAAAGTGAATGAAAGTGAAATAAAAAAGAAAGTGAAATGTAAGAAAGTGTAAGAAAGTGAATGTTTATAGTAAATAATAGCAAATGCTCATTAAATTAAGGGCTTTATGCAGACTGATGATTGACCTTTACAGTAGGAAATTTTGACTTTTTCACCCCCAGAAATAAAAGAATCCTTGCCAATTTATGTCTCTGAGTGCAAAATATATTGTTTGAATACAAAGCAAAACATTTTGAAAACAACGTTTGTACATCTGAAAAGCAAGATCAATGCAGCAATTTTGGGGGGCGAGCTTCAAATGAACGGTGGTATTTACAAGGGAACTTTACTGTTCCCCTTGAGCCCCCAAGATATCCCCAGTGTATTCTAGCAAAGGCCTCTGTACATATTGGTATGAGGAGTAGATTCAACGCCGTTCAAATTATTATGTGAATGTTGTGCCGTTTCACGAAGTATTTGGAGGTAGGCCTCACTCTGTTTCGCTTAGTCAGGTATGGATAGGGACACAAAGATATGGAGATCATGTGCACTATGTTGCGTTATGGTAACTGAACATGGGATGAGAAATATTTATGCTAACAGCTCTGTATGTATAAATATCCCCCTCCTTATGTTAAGTTATCATAATGTAACATAGTGCATGATTATATGTGCCAATAGTTACATGAAGTATCTTACTCAAAGATGGTAATAATTTAGCATCAGTAGACGATTTACATCAGTAAACAGAAATATGCATGTGCAGGCCAAGACAGTAGTTAATAAAGGTAGATTACGTTTGCAACTTCATTCTGGTAAACTTTTTCACATCATAAATTGTTAATAACTACTGTCTTGGCAATGTTGTTTGTTGTTATTATGTAGGAATTATAACTGGACTGGTCGAACCGCACCTCGCAATCGCACGGAATGTAAAAAAGACAAGTTTCAAAATTTACACTAAATCGTTGTGTAATTTGGAGACTACATCAGAACAACACTAATGGATTAATCTCTCTGTTCTTGTCTTAAGGTTCTCGAAACGTTGCACTTAATCATGCTTAACTTGCGATTTAAGCAAGTTTTCCCCTTCCTGGCTTAGGGTACGCACCTCTTGTAAGCAAATTCATAATCTGAAAGGAAGTCTCAAGAGGTATTGTTTAGTTAAATGGTTTAGGGAGAAGGTAATTTCAATGCCACAAACTTTTAATTTATCATCTAAATTTTACTTCCATCAAAAGTTACAATTAAATGAGGTTTGTAAATAAAAAGAACATCTCTAATGATAATAAGTATTTGAAATTCATTGACGCGCTCGTTTATGTATGTTTTCAAGCGAGATAGTAAACATCAGAAGGCAATTGCATGTTAAACAATAAATATTAAACACTTGGATTTATAATTTATGCACACAGTATGATCGTAAATTTTTGATGCATTATGTGAATTCACAATATTTGCATTTTTCACTACGTACTAGTCACTACGTTAGTTATATCACCATCTTATCGTCTGGCACTAATAGAGTAAATGATGAATCATAGAATTGACTGAGAAGCTCCAATTTTTGCTTTTGCTGGGTTTGCTCAAGCACACTCTATGGCAGGGGTGGCCAATCCGCGGCTTGCGAGCCACATGCGGCTCTTTCCCTGGTTTCATGCGGCACACTGATTGGTTTCGTGCGGCTCTTTGCTTGGTTTCATGCAGCTGGCCACCCGAGCTCTATGGCTTAAGCGAATAAGCATGCGAATTTCAAATCATTAGAATTATTTGCATTTGAATTGAATTTATATATGTTTACTACACTTCAATTCAGTGAGATATTTTGGTGTGAGAGGAAGCTATAATCATGTGTCCCATGAATTTGATGTGGCTATTTGTTGCGTCACACTAGAGACTGCGGCTTTTAGCCTCTCATTGGTTGGCCACCCCAGCTCTATGGCTTTAGCGAATAAGCATGAAAATGTTAAACCATTAGAATTACTTGCATCAGAATTGAACATTTGTAACTTGACGTATCATCTTAATCATAAATCACAAAACATTTCATAGATCTGTCATTTGTGGTCATGTAACTATTGCTATTGGGCCATGCACATTTACATGGCATATAAGGTAGGGGCTTTGTAGAAAAGCGCTTATCTTTGCGTACTTGGGGGGATAGGATTCCAGACAATACGACTGCACCATGTCACCTAGTAATATCAAAGTTCCATTCGCATGCAATCCTCAGTTGTTAGTATGCTGATGTCATGAATGCAATGATTGCACCTGAATTGGAAGATTTGGTGCACGGAGTTTTCATTCATGTCAAGCACACGGGTTCTTATTGTACAGAAGGAGCACTGGTGCTCAGAGTGAGCCAATGTTCCTTCTGTGCAATAAGATTGGTTGTCATCAGGGCTTCAAAAAGCACGCGAAGTGTTGTCATATGTCTCGCACTGGAAAGTAAAGGTAGGAGGGGCTACATGTAAAAGGTCATATGAGGATTGGGGCATGGTCGAAAAAGTGACTGCTCGTATACAAGAGGAAGGGGGGTCGAGTTTTTCAAACTTTCTGTCTTTGCCATCCATCTTTGCTTGTAAGGTCGAGAGCTTTCGATCTGCGCACGATATAAAAATTGCTCCTTTTGGAAATGCGGATATTTTTCAATTATTAAAAGCTATACGTTATCAGTTTTTTCGCAAAGAAAGTACACTATTTACCACCAGAACACGCTTCTCGAATGAATTCTCGCAATATTATTAGCAGGAATTATTCGATGGTGATTCCTTTGTTGGCCAATCAAGATTTGATGCCTATGCTCTCTAGTCAACAGTGTTAGACCATGTGATCATCAGTGTTATACCATGTGATCATCATGTTGTAAACCATGTGATGATTATAGACACACCATGTGATCATCAGTTTTATACCATGTGATCATCATGGTGTAAGCCATGTGATCATCTGTGGACCAATAGAAACAAGAATAAGAATTAGCTGTCGGGCTACGCTGTAGTTAGTTTCTGGTACTGAATTCGCTTAGTATTTTAGAAGTAACTGGGTATTTGCCGAACACACTTTGTTTTCATAACAAAAAGGCGCATAGGACATTTCGAGCTCAAAGGAAGAGGCAGCTTTCTTATAAACACGTGAATTTAGCCTTTGGTGAACTAAGTTTATCGAAAATTTCCTGGTTTGATTGCATCTGGGGGTGCTTTACCCCTGTTGTTCCCCTTAGATAACGGCTACTGCCATAAATTCCACACCCTTTATCTGCCAGATATGCATGAGACCTTCTATCTTTAGAGTAAATCTCCAGAAATACCAATTTCTAATAATGCGTCTGACTGGTTGACTTACATTTCTTATTGAAGAGCTTGTTGTCGTTTTACTTTAATTCTACCAGTAGCAAAACTTATAATAACTTATCCAAAATATATTATGTTAGCAGCACAGCCTTTCTTAGTGCATTTTAAAGACCTTTTGCTTAGCAGTGATCTTGTAAAAGCACCATTTGAGATTTCATTGGCTTCCAGTATGCTGAGAAAAAGTTGACATCAGTTTTCCATTACATTCAAGCATTGTAAAATTGCGTCGGAGTGGAGATAACAGTCAAAGACTAGACTGTGTTACGTCTGTTAGATGGATAGCAGATATCTGAATCAATTCCATTTGTTGGCTCTCGGTTAAGTAAAGAAAAATCTGTCAAGATGCACCGGGCGCCTTTTTATGCGGAATGAGAAAGTGGGAATCCTTATTATTTGAGCATCCAACCATCGGTTGTTGGACGTACCTGCAAAGAGAATTTTTTGAATGCCATTATCATCAACAGCAATTCAGCAAGTTCCTTGTCTGATACTCATGGTCTGGACCATGAATTTCCTATCACGTATATTGACTGAATGAATTGCAATGGCGGTAATTTAATATACTAGGATTTTAACAGCCTAATAACGTGTTAGCAATTCGCCTGATTTTCCAGAAATAGCTTGTTTTCTTCGATTTGTTTACAAGAAAAGGCAGAGATTCCAAAGAACGTACAAATACTCTTTGAAGCTTAATGACATCCTCACAAGGATGCAAATTAACCTCCAACGTGCCATTCCTCTGTTCATTTTCGTGTTCATATCAAATAGTATCCGCAAGAATGCTAAAAATCATCTTCTATTTTACTATTCTTCTGTTCATCTCTTTCTTTACAATTACAGCTGATTTCATTGGTTTTACACATCGGCAATGTTCATATTTTACAATATCAAACATGAGTTAAGACATTTGCAATCCTTTTCTGCCACTATTTTCCATGATATGGGGCTATAATTCCTTAATATTTCGTGAATTATAATCTCATCTAAAGTCAATGTAACAATGTTTCAACTGCTCCTCTTCAGCCAGTTTTAATAATGATTCTAAATAATGGTTCGTTGTAAGATGCAACAAGGGAGGCTGTGCTGTAGGAAATACATGGACCACACCCTGAACCACGCCCAATTTTGCATTTAGGAAACTAATGCTCTTGTTACTACTACAAATGTGAAAGTAGAAATAGAAGGAGAAATCCAACATAGGGTTGTAGCATTCTTCTTTTATTGTTAGGAGCGTACCTTTCCTTTCTCCTCCAATAGCAAATGCATAATTAAGAACTTATCCAGCCTAAAATATATTCGATGAAGGGGGCTCAGCCCCCCTAAATCTTTGATAATTTCAAGAAGGGGGCTCAGCCCTCCTGAGTTCCCCTCCACCACACCTCTGGTACAATCACAAACAAGGGCAGTTTTGCCATCCAGTTCATGCGACAAGATTCTCTTGTATCCCTGTTGGGAATTGCGCGGCCGCATGTGCGTTTGCCAGATTTTATGTATCAATACATTTGTTTTTGCTAACATTGCGACATTCATATATAGATGTAGAACAATGCTGAGATATTTCCTTCACATGTCAATCAAGCCTGTCATTTCGTAACGATTAAAATAATCATCTTAGTTTTTTGATGAGGGGAGTTGATTGATGTTGTCGTAGAATGGGGAGTGATTTTAAAAGAATGTAAATGATAAAATCATACTATTGAGAGATTTCTTTGATTTACCTCAGATCCTTAAAAAGAGCTGGCGAGATAGGGGAAACCTCTCCTACAATCCCCATTTACTGTTGGTATGTCAACACAGCATCTGCACCACTGTGTCAAACGATTTCAGCTTACCATATTTTGAATAAGATTAAATCCAAATTTATCACATCAATAGATGTATTCCCCATTGATTGCTCCTTGTCGGATATTCATGGTCCTTAACCTAATTTCCTGAATAGGCATCAGTTTTAATGGTTAATATTTTATTAATAATCTGCACGAAGCTCCATTGACTTTCTAGAAGTCACTAGTTTTCTTTGATTTGTTCACACGGCAACTTAAAGACCCCAACGAGTGTACAAACACCATCAACGTAGGCTCTCTCCAAGGCATCATGACATCCTCACGAAGGATGCAAGTCTTCCTCTGCAATGCCATCCTTCTGTTCATCTTCGTGTTAGTATCAAATGCCCAAATCTATCGAAATGAATGCAGAAGAGATGCCATAATGAAAGTTACAGACAGAGATAAAAAGCTGACAGGCGTTATTCTGGAAGCTCGTGCATCATCTTTGCCACATTGCGTTCGAGGCTGCATGAACGAAAGTATGTGTAGTTCTATAAATTACAAGAAAGTCACAAACACAATGCAAGAAAATAATTGTGAATTATTGAATACGAACAGAACATCAGAAGGTGCAAATCTGATTTCAGCTCCAGGATGGCTACATTATGAGCCAACAGTGCAGGTTTGTACCAGAGTTAATATTCTTTCCTTGCTTTCATTTGCCAGCGAAAGAGAAGTTTAAACGAACATTGAAAGTGCACAGATCCACAGAAATAGTTTTGATCATGCAAAAGAAATGAAATCATTGTTATCAGAACGTGTGGCGTCTTTTGATAGCCAGGAACATAGCAAGAACATATAATCGACATACCTTTGTGTTCCTTTCAAACTGTCTTTGGCAACCCTTCAACTACCATTTTCCAGCTAAAGTAGCTGAACGCTTTGGGCGAATGCGGCTTTGCATTAGTTCCGCTGAATCACATTGGCTTCTAGCTCCTTACCTTGTATCATATCAGGAAAGTAGCTGTAAGTAGGATAGGGTCATTGCTCCCCAAACGAAAAATCTAGCATGATCTCCCCCCGCTCCAATAAACAGAATTACTAAGTTGGAGATTTAACACTTAGATTTCATCCCGGTCCCTCCAAGGTGTTAATCAACACAAAGTTTACCCAAATATATGTATGACCAGTAACAACACACTAATTACAATTAAAATGCAAGCAATAGTTCAGAGTTCTCACTGAATTCAGCGAGTTCAATAAACCCAAAGCTCCAACGATAACTTCAATAATACAACAGCAGCGCGGAAGCAGTAACTTCCAAATGCGGCAACTTCCAACTAACGCTTTCTAAACACTAACGATAAACGGCAACAAGTACTCGACAGCACTCCACGACAAATGTAGCACAACTGACTCCTCAACAAACAAGTACATGTACTGATATAACAAAAACAACAAACTCACAATAGTCGTCGTCGTCGTCGTCTCAGCATACTCTCTTCAGAGCGTGGCTGCTCGCACGGCTTTACGAAATAAAGTTCTGTCCGACGCTGTTCTACCCGCCCGTGTCATTGATCTGAAGGCGTCGATGATTGTCTTCTCCCAGCGATTACGAGGTCTCCCACTCCGCCTTCTTCCAGGGATATATGCTTCCAGCACACTCTTCTCTAGGCCTTTGTGACGCCATTGTGGCTACTCACAATAGAACTACCTTTAACACAGATGTGACGACAAGAACGTGGTGATGGAACACCATGAGCTGTGTGTGTGGATAACTACAAAGAACGCGAATCAACAGTAATGAATGACACACTAAACAGCATCACGTAAGTAGGAAACAAAAGACGAAACTAGTGCTCTAACAAAGGGATGGGCAGGCTTTGCCTTTGAGTAAAATACATGCTGCTATATGCTTGCCTGTTACATTAGTAGACAGTAAAGCTCATTAACTAGAACAGCAGTAGCATGTTCTAGTTTTAAACGCAGAAGATATCTATGAAAAATGGTATGTTTACTACGTACAATGATCGTAAAAATTTCACACGATTTAATTTCGGAAGCGTAATTTTCCAGGAAACATATCGGACCATATTTTAAGGATTTCGACCATCTCGGGCCATTTCGGACAAAAATTTGGGACAAAGCGTATGTGACGAGTGGAAAATCAGGGCAATATCCCAAGCTCAACAACATGCTGCCAAAATTTCTAATTTTAGCCTTCTCTTTACCAGCCCATGATTCGTATTCCTTTTTCGACTACATTTCACTGCCTGCTGTCACTATGTTGTTGTCTGCTTGTAGTTCGAGGGGCATGATGTCCCCCATTATTCTCAAAATTGCCCCCTTCAATGGAAAGCACCTCCGCACATCTCTGCTATCATTGGAATATATTAGTCCGCATTTGACAGCTCAAATGCCAACTTAAAATAAATGGATCATTATAATTATTGTTACCTGTCACAGAAGAAGGTGGGCGGTCCTTCTGAATTTCTTCAGGTGGTTTCTTTCTGTCTTCTTGAAGCAGTTATTTAATTCATTGCATGCTCCATTGCAAATATTTTCGAGATTTATCTCAAGTATTTAAAGGGGGAATTAACTGTTTGGAGGGGGCTTAATGAGTATTATTAAATGCCAGAAAAATTCTCGTTGGTTGGCTCACTTTTACTGACAATAAAATTGCAGAGAATTCTACATCATCAATGTCATAATTATCATCAACTATCGTGTGTGAAACATCCTCCTAAGGCTGCACTATTTCTAAACCTTGCATTCAAAGGGTCGATATTTTCACTTAGAGCTATGATTGGGGGCACATTCGGCATGGGGGTTTATTGTGGGAACTCAATTGGGGCTGATGCATTGCTAAAGGGGGCCCATTTATCGATCTAGCCAGTGAAGCAGCAAATCATCGTAAATGGAGCCCACCGGGATCTTTCCCGACTTCCTGTCAAGTCACAAAGCCCCTTGTCTAGGGTTACCTGACAGAAATTCTGCCTAACCGGAAAGGTAATCATAGCCTTGCTTAGAGGGTGGCCTAGAATACGCATGCGCAATCCTTATACCAACACTTTACCTGACTTCAAGATACCTCAAACTAGCATGTACATTGAGTATGTGTATGTTCGACGTACTTCTTTTGATAGGTTAGCCCTCGTTGCCGATTTGTGACATGTAATCCTGGTTATGAATGTATTGATACGTGCGAAGTGCAGATTGGGTATAAATGTATTGGTAAGCATGGGTATAACTTTTTTCTTGTTTCTTGTGTAAGAAACTCTCCGATGTTTGCAGTCAATTTGCTTGTTACAATGCAACTGCTTCAGTTATTCACGGTTACATGAATAGTGTTTTAAACAACAATTGATAATTGTTCAATAATAATTGATAATTGCTGAATGCATTGTACTGCAATGAAATTTATTGGGTTGCTTTACAATCTGTTGCATTTTCATCGCTCGATTCTTCAATCAGCGTGTCCATGACTTCTTTTATCTGATCTCTCTCTCTCTCTCTCTC
>OLMO02000273.1:9272755-9287178 GCA_900291935.2 Cassiopea xamachana
CGTGAGAAACGCTCATATGAAGTATTGTTTCCTTTTTCTCTTTTTTGCATTTTAATTGTTTCATTTTCATTTTTATTTATTTTCACGGTCTCTCCGTAATACCGGCACGGATCTTAGAATACCTTACTTTGCAATCTCTTACGGGCAACGCAGCTTTTCATATCGAGGTGTGAAGGTGTGGAATAAACTAAGCACTGAAATAAAAAATGCCTCTTCACTGGCTACTTTCCAAAACATGCTGAAGCAATCTTTGAAAAATTAATGCATTTGAGAGCTCTTGTACATCATTAAACGTTTTCTTTTCGTTTATCTTGGTACTGAACTGTATAACAGATTAGCTAGAATTTTAGACAGGGCACATTGTAAATCATTGTTTTCTTTTTATTACTGAATGCAATACCTTGTATAAATAATCAAAAATCAATCAATCAATTAATCAATCAACCACCACATCTGATGTTTTAGTTATGGATATTCACCGCGATGAACAGCCATGATTGATGGGTACACGAGTTCTCTTTCATTCTAGATACAAATGAATGTGCCAGCAATCCGTGCCAATATAGTGGTACTTGTAACGATCAAGTGAACCAATACACATGCACGTGTGCACCAGGATACGAAGGGATAAACTGTCAGACAGGTAGTAATCGATGTTTGAATGAAATTCCAATGATTAAAGATATTTGATATAGCTTCATTATCATCTTTTATATTGGTGTATTTCAATGTTTCAACCATTAAATTACCTCTGTTTTTTTCATGCCATAGGATCCCAAAATTTCTTTTTTACTTTTATGTCGAGCATAATTTTTGAACTCAGTATTGTTGATGCATTTGCCATATGCTCTCTTATAGATACTAATGAGTGTGCCAGCCTTCCCTGTCAAAATGGCGGTTCCTGTAGCGATAGAGTGAATCGATATACATGCTCATGTGTACCAGGTTACCAAGGGACAAACTGTCAAACAGGTGCTCATAAAATCAAAAGAAACTTAGCATCAATACTAATGAATATCTAATTTGATCTTTTTTTGCAGAATGTACTTAAACACCCTCGATTGTGCCAAGAATGTTTTGATATTTGATCAAATGCTTTTATTAATACATAAACAGCTTATGTGAGAAAGTATGATTTAAAACCAAATAATGATGCTTTCAATTTAGATATCAACGAATGTTCCAGCAGCCCTTGCCGCAATGGTGGCGCTTGCAACGATCGAGTGAATAGTTACACATGTACATGCTCACAAGAATATTTTGGAACACATTGTGAGATAGGTATTTGCAATGTTAATATTATTATGCAGCATAATTTATGGATGACTAATATGCAGATGCTACCTGTCAACTGAATTAATTTCTTTCAACATATGCTGTCCTCTTCACTTATTAATTGTAAAAAGTAGTGCTTTTATTAGTTTACATTCATTGCTAATCCATGAACTCTAGCTCACAAATCATCTCATCTCAAATCAGCTCACAAATCATTCCAAGAACTTCTCAACTGTGGAACTCATTGCCACCCACTACTTTCCCTGAATCCTACAATTTGTCATCTTTCAAATCTAGCACCAACAAACTTGATCTTGTCTCCTGTTCTACTTAAACTTCCCCTCTTTTTCTCAGCTTTTCCTTTGTCGCGGCTTTTTTATAGGCCCTACGGCCTTTCCCTGACATTACTTACAAAAAAAAAACAAACAAACACATGCATTCATAGTTAAACCTGGTTTGAAAGTGGTAGCCTCGGATTCAGTAGCCCTATTTACATGGTTTATCCCTCTCAGACGGTAGACCATTTCTGTATCTCCTCTAATGAGTCCCACCATCTAATAAACGCTCCCCTCTACTTATAAATGTCGCCCTCTACAGATAACTGCCATCTCCTACTAATCACCGCATCAAAAGGAGCGACGCCGCGGCGTTCATGAATAGCAATGCAATATGACATGCAAGCTATAAAGAAACATACTTGGAATCTTTGATAGACTTATTTAAATAGTTTTGCCATGAAAGTCAAACAATATCAGATCTGACCATAGTCCTATTCCTGTAGATTCACTAAATAATTATCTCAAGAAAGTGCGAGATAATAACTATAACTATTCCACGTCACTACATCCATCTTAGGTTTCAGAAGGCTAGAAATTCTAAAATTTCAACCCTATATTTGTTTGCTTGTTTGGTGAAGCAAACAAAGTCTAAATTCATACTATAATTGCCGTTATGCAGGCCCAGTGACGTCTGCAAGCTGTCAGCTTCGATATCTTTACAGCTTGTCACATAGTTTCTTGTATGAAATAATTTCTTACAGAGAAGTCTTCCACTTGGTACTTAATATCAACTTGTATCTCGAAGGTGTGGTACCACAATTTATCTTCATATAATGACCATGATACTTACCGAGTACATTCTTTTCTTAGTTGTGAAGAACTTTCCGCAACAACTGTGATGATAGGGATCTTCTTCTCAATTTGCATACTGACAGTTTTACCATTCTATTCTTCATTTTCAGTAAATGCAGCAAGAGGAAGAGCCACTGCACAGTCTTCAACGTTTGAAGCTGCCTATCCAGGCAAAGCTGTTGATGGAAATAGAGATACAAATTATTGGCATGGCTCCTGTTCCCATACTCATGACGAAGCATCAGCGTGGTGGAGAGTGGATTTAGGTAGACAGTACACGATTGGTACTATAAGGATAACGAATAGAGCGTCATCATGGAATCGACTGAGTAACTTTGACGTCCAAGTTGGCAGATCAGTGTCGAGTTATTACTCGTACGTATTAGTACTACTCACCGTCATCTTCTGTTGGATGGCTTTAGTGATTTCCTTCTTTATGATTTCCTTCTATTAGATAGAGTTACTTTTCAGAGTAGGCAAGGTAAAGGTAGTCCCATATACTTTCGTACGTAGGGGAGTGCCTGTTAGAGAGGACACTTATCCTGAGCCATCGGCATGTGAGGTAGGGTGGCCAGGTCCTTTCCTCGCCGCCTTTATCTCCCCAGTGTTGCCACCAGGTACCCATTTGCTGCTGGGTGAACAGTGAGCGAGCGTTCGGTCAGGGCGTCGAGTCGGACTCGAACCAGTGTTTGTAAACGCCTGCCATACCTAGTGTATGCCCGATTATTTCCTCAACACACTGGCGTTGAAAGTTGAAACGATGAGTTTGTGTTAAGGTGAAAGGGTCTTTATTCCTACGAAGAGCTAATAAAATAGTTTGATTGAGGAAATTGATCGACGAGTTTTGGCACTTGTAGTAAATCCCAGACACTACTGTTGGTTGTTGTTTTTTCCTGGCTGAGCAGTTCATGGAGCAACTATTTTTTCAGATACGTTTTAATAGTTAATTTCACAATGCATAAATTTTTTCTCAAGGGTTTTTAAGACTATTATACTATACTCACTTTTGCAAAACTGTCGCTTCCGCAACCTTTTTTCTGTCTTTGATGCATGCATACTCGGGGGGTAGGGCCAGGAATATTCCGATGGGGCTGACTTTACCTACGGGTGGGCTAAAATACGGTTTTCATGGTATTAATGCTGCCAAAAATCTCCGAAGAAATAGCTTTTGTCTCTTCCGATGGGGGGCTAGCATGCTCCGACGAGAGGGGCTATAGCCCCCTAGCTTCCCTGGTGCGACTTCTGTGCCTACTAAGTGATAAAAGCTTTAGTGAAGATTGATGATTTAGTGGCTGAGCCCGGCGTAAGATTTGCACGAGTTCCACAAAGTGGGATTGTTCATGCCATTGCTGCTTGAATTCATATTTCACTCCTATTAATTTCTCATGCTTCTTCTTTTAACGTTGGTATCACTCAACATTAACTATTGCAAGTTGGATCAAGATTTTTAGGTGAATCGTTGTGATTTTTCAGTTGAATGGCTGCCATATAGGAAAAGATTTGCGCTCTAAAACGATGCATAGGTTCTGATCTATGTTTGATAGAACCTTAATACCATTTTGATAAATACTATATCTGAAGTAGATTACATTAGCAATATCCTGATGAGAAAGCGTTTCTTATACATCTGTGGATCAACTCGTATTCTTTGGTACAGCCCAATAACATTATACTGGGCCTCATGTCTTACTCTCTTTCGTAAACTTGTCTCTCATAGCCACCTATCAAGTTCTTATGTGTTTCCAGGTGCTATTATTACCCTGGCACGGTTGGATCATCGGCAACAGTTACCCTGACTTGCACTTCCATCCGTATTGGTAGATATGTCCGTGTGAGGCTTCGTTCGTCAAATTTCCTACAACTATGTGAAGTACAGGTGTTTCCCAGTAAGTATACACGCATTTATTGAAGTGAATAGCGATTGCAGTTACAGAGAAACTTGCTGCTAAAATCAAATCCATTAGTCAAACAGAAGCCATGAGAAAAGAGGCCATACCCCTTCTCACCCACGCCTGAGGGGTGAGAAGGGGTATGGCCACATTTTTTACAAATATGTAGAGGGTATGGGAGTCATAGATCTTTTTGTACATAGCATATATTTTTTGAAGTGCATCTTTTCTTGTGATTACATTTCGGGGGCTGTGGGGTTCATAGCTCTTTTGCTATGTAATAGAGACTTTGTTGAAATTTACCTTTTCTTGTGATTACATCAAGGTTGAGCTTAAAATCTAAAGCTATTTGTGTGTGTATATATCCTTCAAATTTCTGGAACATTGTTGTGACATTGTTTCTTGTCTCTGTACTTAGACAAAAGTACCAGAAATGTCATCTAGTGTCACCAAAGAAGTGACCCCGTGATATCATTCTTTCACATTAGAGCATTAGATTGAGTGATTTTTTGTTACGTGAGGTTATGGGAACTATGATACATGAACAAATAATGAAAACATTGATAGGGAGGGGGTCTTAAGACTCGAACTGTTAGTCAACAATGGGAGCGGGTTGTACTAGATGCGTTGCAAGGAGTGGGTGGGTGATCAAACTTGTTGAATTTGGGAGAGTGTTACGTAATTATTGAATAGCCCCAAAGTAAATATACTTTTGGCTTGCTTTTGGTGGATTCGTTTCGTTGTAAGCGGGCCTTGAGTATAAGCCGTGCCAATGAAAGCAGTTGCATTGCAAGCAAATAGAAAAGATTTTTTTCCATTTTCCTATTAAAATCATTCCAGGGAAGGAAAGACGGTAGCTCATAGATTTCTAGATTTCTGACATTGTTTTATCTGGTCTTAGGGCAATACACATCATGCAAAGAGATAAGAATGGCAACTGGCACTTCATTGAACGAGGTCTATGAGCTCTGGGATTTAAGCAAGACGTCTCATTACCCAGTAAGTAGGGCTGGCTATTTGATGTCTAGCTTTCGATTGTTCTTTCTATACGCAGCTTGCTTGTACCGATTGCTTCTCATTTCATATTAGGATGGTCATTAAATGTTTCTCCTCTGTTCACATTCATATGCCTTTCATATTGTCACATTGTGATAGTTCTCTTTCTCTATTTTTCTTTTTCGAATATATTGTTATATTCTGTAACTCCAGAAGCCTATAATTTTCATTTTAGAGTTATTAAAAAGACTAAATTACATCTTTGACTTTATCGTTTGTATCATATATTCAGAAAAAGATTTCCGTTTTTTCCTGACAGCTTCTAAGTATAAGAGATATGCTTTCCTTTGCTCCAACAGGCTAACAAAAAAGGTTATTTTGAGATAGTTTAGCGCCAGTGCTGGGCAGAACATTTGCTATATTGCTCAATTAAGCAAAAGAAAATGAAAGGACCACTGCAAAGTGTGAAACAATTTAGACAAGAGAACTATTAATATGTCAGTTTGTAATAAAAACAGAAAGGGTGTATCTTCTTGTGATTACTAAGGAGGGCATTTAGCATTTGTTTTTGAATCAACCAATAAGATAGCACCTGTCTGCTATCATAATTTTTCTCATCAAATTCATTCATTCATCATTACGAAATGAGACAATAGGTACGTGGTGATTTTTAATTGGTGAGGAAAAGTACAGTGCAGTATGGTGTAAAATGTGTTCTTTATATGGAGGCAACATTATGGAATAACTTGCCAGTTGAACTCAGACATTCTACTTCCAAGTTTTTATTCAAAACAAAGTGAAAGTGCAACTATTAAACTCTATTTAGCAAGAAAGCAACATAGGCTTTCACCAATTACAATGTGTTTGTACACATAAATTGACCATGCATAGCAACTAGGAGGGGGGCTCTTATCTCGCTAGTCTACCTACTTCAAGAGCTCCTTCTAAAAGAATTCTACTGCATTGTTTAAAATAGACTTAGTTGTGTTATTAAATTATGTTTATTGTTATATTATATCCTTTATGTTGTTGTATGTTCTTGTAAGTAGTAAGTAGTAGTAGAATTTGAATTGAATCTGAGTTGATTTTGAATTGAAAAAATTCAGCGCTACATTGTGCCTGGCGTGTAACAGTTGTAGCGTGGGAATATGGACTACTCCTAAGGGCCTCCCAGGATTTCCTAGGGTCTCGAGTGCCTCTGCTACGTCACAGTACTGAGCTGTATCTTATTGAATTGAATTTCTTTCAAGGCATTGCACCATATTTTATGGTAGGTATCAAGTCCAGTCAGCCCAATGCAACATTGCGTTCTACAGGTCCAAGTAATGTTGAGGATAACTTTTGCAGTGCCTTTACCATCCATGCTGCATGGTGTTGCACGGTGTTGGATTATGCTGGATGAAACTTGACTTTGACAAACAAGGCATATTATTGTTATTGTTGGTGTTACTGGGGTTTTCTGATGCTATGCGTTGCAAATTCACATTCGAGCAAGCGCAATCACAAAGTCTGGCCACCAGGAGCGGCCAGCCATCGTAGACTAGAAGGAGACTTCTGTAGACAACACCCTATAATAACCAGACTCTTTGATCACCACACCCATTTCAATGTAACGAAGTGACTGTCTAACTGTTTCAATACAAAGGTGAGCAATAAAAGACGTCATAAAAGCTTTTCGAAGCATAACAAAGAGCAATAGTATGAAAGAAGAATCGCATTTTGATCGCGGTCCCTCACTCCACTCCCCAGCATTTTCCTGTCAAATTTGAACAAAATATTAAATTAGTTATGGAGAGAAGTGGGGAACATGCCCCTCAGCCTTCCTCGTGGTAACACCACTGCTCCCCACAGTACGAGCCGTTTTGCATAGGACAAGAGAAGCTGTGAATGCAGTGACGCTTGGGAGCCAAAGATCAACAGAAGAGCGACTTCAAGTTTTGACTCTGTAGTTTTTTTCTCAAAGTCTGCCATATATATGACAAGAAGATTGAATTACATGCCTTTCTTCTTTTCATTCATTCATACATTCTTCTTAGGCCTACTGCAACATGGAATATGGAGGATGGACATTAATCGCTCGATTCTCAAATGCTGATGCAAAAAACTGGATTGCAACAAGTGGATCTTATTGGTATGACCAAACTGCAGTAGGATCGACGACTAGCCCAGCAGCAAACAGTGACATGATAAATAAAGCATTCTCCAACGCAAAAGGAACAGATATAAAATTATCAAGAAGTGATACAACCAGTCACCATCACCTCCTTTACTCGCCCGGCTGTTTGTCATCAACAACTTTCAGATCAAAAATCACATCTTATGGAAACTTCAGGTAGTTATGATGCTTATATCTTATAAATATCTCTGCTTGAAAATGATGGGGGTGATTTATATTGTTAGTACTTATCATTGGCCATGCATTGAAATGATTAAATGAAATTAATGGAGTTGACTTGACATAATGAATTTCGTGCAACTGTGACAATAATACTGTTTACGAATATCTCTACTTGTATTGAGTTAGGTGGCCTATGATACTGATTAGATATCAAGGTACAGATCGTTGATTATATATCCGAATCACTAAGTGAAATTAAGAATTCATGGATAATCATTGATTTTGTTATGATTGAGCATGTGATTTATAATTACTTCTTGAAAGCTGATAGGAGTGATCTTTCATAACTGATCAATGATTTGATTATGAGGTAGCAATCATTTTGTACTGATTGCTGCTAGCTGTGGCCAAGGACGCCTGCAGCACGGAGCAGCGGAGGCAAGATTTGCCCTTTTGAAAGAAGAACAAAATGAACCTTTGTGTATTCTTTCTGTATTCTATTTACAGTAAATACCCCCAAAATTACATTTTCCGTTCATCTGGGAACCCTAATATTAAAGATTTTCCTCTAGGCCCAACCATGGTGGGCCATTTGATTAATCACTGGGTATGTTAGAATGATATGAAATTTCTATCTGTTATACAATTGTTGTAGTAAGCCCCCCAGCCCAACTCAGCGCCACCCAGCCCCACCCCGCTTAGAAATAACGAGGAACACATTACTGAAAACTTGAGAGTGTATAGCGAGTATTAACAGCAGAAGCAGCAACCTAACGATGACGTTTTGGGAAGACTCATTTTCCGTTGCTCACTTAGGGGTCGTATCTTTGATGAATATTGCTCCCAGCCCTTTTCCGGTGCAGTCGTCCCTGGCTGTGGCTTCTTAAATAATAAAATAGTTGGGGTCAGTGAATCTGAAAGTAGAATAAGAGATGCATTTGAGGATTGACGCGGCATAACGCCGCTTTACTTCCTAGAATGTTTGCTTCAAAGACATACCTTCTAAATGTAGTACCTCTGCGATTTCGGACCAATACTTATTCACTAAATCCCTATTACATTGTTTTGGGTCTCTGGGATCCCAAATAACAGGGTTTTTTTCATTTCGATGATGAGAAGTTCAAAATCCATGTTGCCTGTTCTTGCTTGTAACAAAACTGGCAGGAAACCAACTGGCTGTATAGCATTTCCTAGTCAATATCATCATCATCATCATCATGTGCCGTCCGCTTTCAGCAGGTTGGCTACCATGGATCGCCACTTCTCTCGGTCTTGTGCCATTCTAATGCTCTCATTATAATTTAATTTAGTCCATTCTTTGATGTTGTCCATCCACATTGTTCTTGGTCTGCCGCGTCCTCTTTTTCCGTTAATTCTGCCTTCTAGTAGTAGTCTTTGTAGTCCGTCTCTTCTTATCAGGTGTCCGAAGTACCTACATTTTCTCTGCTTGATGGTGTTTATTAATTGTTTTTCTGTTTTCATTAGTTTCAACACTGCGTCATTGCTTTTATGCTCCGTATATGAGATTTTTAGCATCCTTCGAAAGATCCACATTTCAAAAGCCTCTATCTTTTTTGTTAGTATCGGCTGACGTATTTTCTGTTAATTTAAACAAACATGGTGTATCCTTTCTTCATTTGGTTAAAGTGCCTTGAGGCGTTGAATAAAGATCGGTCAGTCTGAACGCAGCCTTAGGCTGCCTACTCACGCAAATACTGAGGAATTACTCATAAGTTTGCAACCAATGGCTGCGTTCGCTTTAAAATGTCGAACAGCAGATGCGAAAGAAAACAAAATGTTCAAAAGCTCACTCACAAAATCTCTTAAAACTCACCATTAGACGAGGTAATCATTAATCAGAAATCATTAATCAGATAACACTAATCAGGAATCATTAGTCACTAACAATTAAAGCAAAATGAGCTTATGATTTTCCATTTCGTAATAGCAAGTTGTTAATAGTTGCGATATCAATGCGATATCAATGCGATATCAACCCGAGGCTGCTACTATCGAACAACATTAAGGCGAGCTATATATGTAGGCTCATTCCCAGATATGTCTACTGCAGGAGGACGTATAACTTTTACGGACAAAATGGGTGTGTTTTCCAACCTTCTGTTACGCCGCAACACCTAAATCTTCTTCTTGGGTTTCTAGAATACAAAGAATTAGGAAATTTACTGAATTGTAAAATTTGCTGACGAAGGTGACAAATTTGGTGATTTGCAGGCCGACTTTTGTCCGGGATTGTGTTGTATTTCTATCTTGCAATATTTAGTTATATGAATTCGTCAGTTCCAGCAATTTACATACTCAGGTTCAGAGACAATAATCACTCCATAGTTCACTTGTAACGCAAGAATCTAATCTATCTATATAAACATATGCAAATCATGTGCCAATCATGTAGGGGTCTGGTGCCAAGATATTTAATCATTACAGATTGTGACACCCCACTCCTTACCTTCGGACTGGCGCTGTAATTAGGGTTGTTTTCCCCAACTGAATTGACGTCATCTTGTTGCGATAAATATAGCGCAGTAGACGTGTTTGAGTGTGATGTGTTAGTAACGTTGTGTCAATTGATGTCATATGTATTGAGTGCTTAATTCATATTGATCAGTCTTACCGTTACAACGACATTGTCAACATCATTGAATAATATATGTTGTATCACGCTACTTTAACATAATCGTTACAGACAAATATTTGCAATTGTTTTGCTGCTTTTGTGAATATTAAGAAATTGAAAATCAGTTACAACCATACCTAGAAACAATGCACGATGGAGCAGCGGTAATCGGTGTCTTGGCCAATGCAGTGTGAACAGCTATTGGAGTGTGTCTGGAGTGTCTGGGTTTTCACAATACAATTGTAATGGTAACATTCAGTCGGCAAATCAGATTGGATTTTGGTGTCACTATTCATCAGGAGATGGAGCTGTTATAATGATTGGTGGTGGAGGCAGTTCTTGTGCACGTGCTGATCACGGGATTGCTATTACAGAAGAGAATGATGCACGGTTTGGAACTATTGGTCCTATGGATTTTGGAGACAATGCAGCGGGCTCGTCATCATACGCTCTAAATTTATGGATCAGATGAAGCCAATTAAAATATAACATGTAGCGACAGCAATCCATCAAAAACCCTCTGCATAAGTTTAAAAACTTTAATGCAACATTGTCATTTCACAAATAACTGATAGACTTAATTAGAATAGCCTTTTCCCAGGAACATTTTAACATGGGCTACAAAGTTGGAGGGTTGGTTCCCAGAGTAGTTTAGAAATTGAAGCAATATTTTGGACTGTCCTGGTGAAATTTCACAAAAGTACTCCTAAGGCTAGTTTTGTAGCGGTCAAACTTGTATTAATCGGTAACTTGTACAGATCGGTAACTTGTATAGATCGGTAACTTGCATAGATCGGTAACTTGTATCAATCGGTAACTTGTATAGATCCGTAACTTGTATAGATCGGTAACTTGCATAGATCGGTAACTTGTATAAATCGGTAACTTGTATAAATCGGTAACTTGTATAAATCGGTAACATAGTAGCCTGTATTTAAGCTTTGATTGGTATTAATTAGAAAACTAATAAGCTAGACTGAAAGCCAACCTAAAATAAAGCATTAATTATTATTATTTGAATGCATTTTCTTTGATAAGCTATATTACAATCAATCACCGGGCTACTACTAGTAGCCTTGGGTGATTGAAGGAGACGTTTTTCGTTCAAAATCAAAAGTCAAAGTCCTTCCCACGTCAATGGGCATAGGGCGGCACCTATCTTCGTTTCTATAGCCCTAGGCCACGCGTCTGCGAATGCAGTGAGGGCTACAGCGGGGGGCTGGTCCACTGGTAGCTCCGCGTGCTTAACTTCCCCCACTCCTTTCTCATTTATCGAGCGCCAGATGAGAAGGCAGTGAGTACCATTTTTAAAGTCTTTGGTATGACTCGGCCGGGGCTCGAACCCACGACCTTCCGATTGTGAGGCAGACGCTCTAACCACTGGGCCATCACATTGTACAACAAAGATATAAAATAAAATAGAAATGGAGAAGAAAAGATTCAAAGCGAGAGAGCTCTTCTTAACACATGTGCTGTACTGTTCAAGACTATTTTTTGTACTTCTTGAAGTGATGGGGACCCTGGAATTTTCCCAATAAATGCATTTGTGCCCTTCTTTATGAGACCAAGTGCACCAACAACCACTGGAATTGTTGTTGTTTCGAGATTGTTACTAAATTGTTACTATTGTTACTAAATTGTTACTATTGTTACTAAATTGTTACTGAAAAGAAAAGAGGTCACAGAAATGACTGTGGCCGACCCTCTTGCTGCCTGGCTAACTTTGATGACCAACTTCCTTGCACATTTGAAAATATTTGGGGGGCGACGCCCTCCATAGGCACATCCCTGTCTCAGTCAATGACCAAACCGAAGAAATTTCAGTAGGCAGAAGAAGAGATGGCTTTTATTATTAAAGCTAATTCATAATTCCGATAGCAACTTTCAATTTCTTAATGATCCATGCATAGCCTCTTTTCAGGAATCGCAGCAAGGGGGCAAATTCCAAAAAAGAATCCCACCTTTCCCAGAAGGTATACTCATAGCTGTAGGTAGTGGCGGTTCTACGGGTGGGCCAGCGGGGTCATGGCCCCCAGAAATATTCTTGGCCCGTTCATTGGCCCCCCCACTTTTCTAGAGAGTTATAAAATCTTTGAATTTTGAATCTAGTGTTTACTGCAAATACTTGCGAATTAGGAAGATGTACACGGAATGAACATGATACTTCTAGACTGTTACTGTGCTTTAACATCTCTCTAGCTTTCCATGTCTTTTGGCTTTGCATGTAAGCAACAACATATAGTAAATTCCTAAGTGTTAATAGAGATCTTACATTTGTATTTTCCAACTGTAACCTTCGGTCGAAACTTCTCTCTTCTTTCTACCACTCTAGGTGCAGCACAATTTACGTCATTAGAAAATGTCCTCCGTATTTTGTCTACATTGCTGGTAGACATGTTGAAGTTTCTTTTTGCAAATAAGGCACATAAATTCTGTTTACACTACTAGTTCATTGCATTTTACGTATTCGTGCCATCATAGATGGTGCCATCTTGTTCTACTGTAGTAACTCAAGTGACACTTCAGTCTGTCGTCGTTTCCTTTGCATTTCACTTTTCGAATATTTTTAGGACTGGAACCTTGTTTACATAAACATTTCGAAAGATGCACTTTGCTGAAAACGTACAATTTTCGTTTTGTGGGCGGATCGTGATCGCCGAGCCTCCCTATCGTACTGTCCATCACAATGGCTGAAAAGCTGAATGGCTTGCCTAGTGGGTGCAGTGTGATAAGAAGACTTACGCGATGCATGTCCACAGTCACTGAGAAAAGGGTAAACAATTACACACTTTTTTATGAGAATACTTAATATTTAGCTGAGCCTTAATGTTCTTAAGTTATTTAGGCTTTTCAGCCTTAGATTATTCCCAAATTATTCTTAAATATCGTAAGTCTAAAGTCGAAGGATTTCATCTATTTTTATAAGAAAAAGTTTGTAAGAAAATGAGGCTCAAATTGTCAAAATCTTAAAAAAATCTTAAGAAAATCAAAAGGCTCAATTTCCAGAATTAAGTGTTTTTATTGGTCAAAAATCGATATTTCATCATTATTGTATTCAAAATGTTAAGGATGGAATTCAAATTCAAGTATAGAATATTGATAACGAATACGTAATCCATTTTAGTCAGTTCATTTCAGAAAAAGTTAAGGAAAATTAAAGAAAATTTCTGGCTCAATTTTTCGGGAAAAGTTAAGAAAATTGAGACTCAGGCAAAATGATGGTTTTCTTGTAAAAAAGACGTGTATCTTTAAATCTTTATTGATGTCCTACTTTATCATAAAGCAAAATAAAAGTGGAGCAGAATAACAAATATTGTGTTGATAGTTATAAGTTAATCTACAAGCAGTGCTATTACTCAAATGCACAAAAATTCTAAGTTTTGTTGAGACTTGAGTCTTGGGGGTCTTTTCAGGTGTTAGTATACAAAGTTATAAAGATCAGAATTTAGAATCATGTCAGTATTTGTTGTGTCTTCTGAAACATTATGCTGACACTTTTAAAAAATTCCAAACATTTAGTTATTTTTACAAAGGGGTGACGTATAGTATATGGAAAGACTGTGTAATGTAAGTTGAAGGGTTCTGAATTTTCAGCCGATTTTTAATGAAAGGAGTGTTGTCATGATTCCATGGACAAGCACAGGGGTGGATCCAGACTGTCGCAAATGACTTGCACAAGTCACTCAACTTTCTGATTGATAAAGCTAAGATGCCACAAAGTGTAGAACAGCAATTTTTGTTATAATGATTGAGTTCTAACTATGCCTCACAGGCAGTGACGCTTTAAAACCCTCTCTAAGAACCCCAAAGTTCATTAAAAAAAAGAATTCATAACAATAGGCCAATGTTTTCAGTTAGCATGTAGAGTATTTGGAGGCTTACGGTTCTTGCCCGTTTATCTTCGAGGCCGTCAAGTTGTTGTTCTGTGGTCGATTGATGCTTCTGCCGCGGCCGTAAGCCAGTCGATGCTATGGATGATCTTTATTTCCTTCACAGTTGTTGTCATTAGTACGGAAAAAGTTCTCAGGTCGATTGCAAGTAGGATATTTATGACCCACTTGCATTTCTATGGCTATCAGTGGCGGCTCGTGGAATTTTTCACTGGGGGGGCAAAGCTTTGAAGAATTGGGTGTGGTCCGAGATAGCTGTGGCAGCCACAC
>OLMO02000273.1:9302046-9342795 GCA_900291935.2 Cassiopea xamachana
CAACCACCACCACCACCACCACCACCACAACCACCACCACCACCACCACAACCACCACCACCAGGGTATGTCATGTCCCTTTGGAGGGAAAAGTAAAAAAAAGAAAGAAGATCGTAGTGGTGATGATGATGGTGATGATAATGATGCTTAATGATGATGACAACTTTTGCCTAGAGTGGACAAGGGCCTTGTTGAAATGGTGATTTCTGGCAATTTGGGAGATGATCTCTTTAGAAATAACTCAAGTTCTCTGTGTGATTCTAGACGTCTCCCTTCGACTAATTTTTTTGCGAAATATGTATACCATAAAATTTCAATTGCAGCCCTCCCCGCTTATTAATTTGAACCAAAATGGGATCGTCCAGCTCGGATCCAGAACTTGCACTGCTAGATGAACGCTTAAAAAGAGAGATGTTACCTTCAGAAGCTCTGACAACGTAGTTGAAAGTCGTACCAATGATTATGACATGGAGAAAGGATAATGGAAACACTTTTTGTATGTTGAAAATATACATTACTAGGGCATTTTACTATGACATGTCATCAGTTCCCCTGTTTATTGCAACCCCCCGGCTATTTACTTTCAGACTTTTTTCAACCCCCGATTATTGCCATCCCCTTCTATTCTGAACTGGAGAGTAGACAATTGTAACGGCCGGAAAATGGCCGCTGTATTCTCAGCATTATCTTATTCCTTCTAGAATTTATGCCGTATACATCATGCAGAGAAATTAAATTGGCTACTGGTACTTCAACGAATGGAGTTTATGAGCTTTGGGATTCAAGCAAGACGTCTAAGTACACAGTAAGTCATTTTCAAAGACTTTGACAGAACTCGAGAAAAAATGACAGTACTACAATATGTCCGAACTTCTTGCCTGGTGTTTCTCAATCATTTTTCCTCTTAGAGCATTTTCCCCATATGTTTTAAGGTACAAATTTGTTTCTTTAAATAACAAATGCAAAGGACAAAGTTAAACATATGGAGAAAGCGAGAATTTATGTTCTATTTTATGCAAGCTCATCAAAAGCAAACAAATTTTCTACAACTAAATTGTTTCCAGAACTTGTACAGTCCTGTGAATAATTCGTAAAAAAACAGTATTTAGAAAGTGTTTTGTTTGAAAAAGAGATGTAGATTCACCGAATGAGATCCCTTTGCTTGGCATATTTTTGAGTGAGGGAGCTGGGGATAAGTGGCTAGTCCCATTTCAGGGCGAACTAGTGGGGATCAGAGTCGGAGCCCCTTAAATTTTTACATTTACACTCTTAGATTGTAAGAAAACGACTTTTTGAATATCAAAATGCATTCTGTCTTAGATAGAAAAGGCTATTTATTGCATGAAATCATATACAAGCAAAAAAGTGAATCCCACAGCTGCGGTGTGCCTGACTTTGATAACGTCCCATTTTTATGTTTATTGTCTTGAAGTACATTTGTACAGGTGCTTTATTTGGAAAAAAGATGCAGGTTTATTCAACGAGATTCCTGTGATTGGTGCTGCTCAGGCGCGACCAAAATATCACTGTACTTTCTCAAGTTGCACAATGTTAATTACGAACCCCAAAGTTGCCTCCTAGGGTCCATACGGACTCCTGTTGAGAACCACTATTGTAGACGAAGAAGCACTAGCTTTACCTTGATAACGTCTCATTTTCTTGTTTACCTATTGTCATCAAGAATATTTCTGACATCCTTTATCTTCTACTGCATTGTCCTGAGTTTTATTGGAGAAGAAAATCAAGAAGTTAAGTAGAGCTCTTACCTTAAGTTTTCTTTAAATTAATAAAGTTACTTGTTAAGAAGGCTAGCTGCAATACAGGTGTGCAACTAGGTATGCATTGGGGTATAGATCCCTGCCCTTTTCAGCAATAGAACGAGAGTGCCCTTTTTGTAGTACCCTGTCTATTCAAAAAGGCGTGATAGCAACATTCCTCCAGTAGCTTTGCGCTTGCTCCCTCCCCACTTCTCTTTCTCTACCGTAATAAGATTTTACAATCATCGAATTTCAGACGAAAGAATCAGTAAACCTCAGATAGTATTCCTCCGCTTATGAATCCGCAAAACAGTATTCCAAGACCCTATATTCTTTAAACTAAACAGCTTAAGCATGCCCTATTTCGTGGATCGGACTCCTGCACTCGACAATTCCTAGTTGCGCATTCGAAAATTCCTAGTAGCGCATTCGAAAATCCCTAGTTGCGCGCCTGCAATATATTATTGATGTTACATTGCTCTGCATGGGCGCAATTTATTCCTAACATATGAATTTTGCTTACTGTATTTTGAGCAGGCCGTTATACCTAGCTTATTCAGCTAATTTAGGCCTACTGTGAATGCTGCATCCATGCCTAAGACCCCTACTTTAACGTCCCTTCCGAAGGACGGCGTAGTGGGCTGTCTTGGTCGTTCACTTTGAAGGTGGCCCATCCAGTTTTTGACCTTACACAGCCATGCTTAACTTCAGCTAAGCTAATGGAACTGGCTGGGCCGCTTGGTCTCTCAACCTGCATACAGGTGATGGAGATTGCTCTTTTTTCATCAGAAGAAACATGTTTATCTTGTTGAGATTTGTTGCCAATTAGAAAGGAAATTTTGAACTTTTGTCGTCAAAAGAAAAGTCTGTAGCTTTGGCAAATAGGTTGAGTCATTCTAAGCTCACATTAACGGCAAACCATGGTAAGTACTTCTATTTAAAGAATAAGATCTGCCCGATAGATTACATGAAAATTGAAGTGAATGCTTTTTCTGTTTTTCTCCATTTCTCCATCCCATACTAGGCCTATTGCCAAATGTCTGGTGGAGGGTGGACTTTGATCGCTCGATTCTCAAATGCTGATGCAAAAAACTGGATTGCAACAAGTGGATCTTATTGGTATGACCAAACTGCAGTAGGATCGACGACCAGCCCATCAGCAAATAGTGACATGATAAATAAAGCATTCTACAACGCAAAAGGAACAGATATAAAATTAACAAGAAGTGATTCAGCGTCACATAGCTACCTCCTTTACGCGAACGGCTGCTTGTCATCAACTACATTCAGATCAAAAATTACATCCTATGGAAACTTCAGGTAATTATGACGATTGATACAGTATATCATGTAAATATATATGCTCGACAGTGATGAAGGTGATTGATCATATTGATTGGTGATTAAGCTGCCTTTCATTGGCAATATATTGTGATAATTGGGTGACATTAAGATTTCATGATTAATCATTGATTTCATAGTGATAGAGCACACTTAGCTGTGATTCATGGTCGCCTATTCAAAGCTAGTAGCTTTTGCTGTTTTGGAGTTCAATTGTTTCATAATAATGTCTTTGAAGTATTTGACAAGCTTTGTGCACAGCTTTAGCGGTATAGCTGGGTAGAGCTGGGCAAAAGAGATGCAGCACCGTCTTTGTTGTGACCTTACTCAGGCGCGCAACTAGGGGGTCCTTGGGGTTTGTCAGTAAAAGAACAAAAGTGCCCATTTTGCAGTGCCCTCTTTACATAAAAAGGGCGTTTTCCTTAGACTAAACATGCGTGGCTCCTATTGTTCTCGTTATCTAGAGATGAGATTGTATTGAGGATCATTGGACTTCAGAAGAAGCCATACCAGTAGACTTCCCATACTATTTCTTCCGTTTATGCATCTTCAAAATAGTATTGAAAGGCCGTATTTTAGACCCCTGTCCTCGAAAATCTCTAGTTGCGCGCCTGTTACTGTATCAGTTAATATCATATTCTCCCCTGCCACCATAGTGCGTATCTCATCTACAAAAGCACCTGCTTAATGAAGTCTGTGTTGTCCTGTGCTTACTAATTTTTGTTATCATACCTAGAAACAACGCGCTATGGAGCAGCGGTAATAAGTGCCTTGGCCAATGTAGTGTGAACAACTATTTAAGTGTATCTGGAGTGTCTGGATTTTCACAATACAATTGTAATGGTAACATTCAGTCGGCGAAACAGATTGGATTTTGGTGTCATTATGGATCAGGAGATGGAGCTGTTATAATGATTGGTGGTGGAGGCAGTTCTTGTGCACGTGCTGATCACGGGATTGCTATTACAGAAGAGAATGATGCACGGTTTGGAACTATTGGTCCTATGGATTTTGGAGACAATGCAGCGGGCTCGTCATCATACGCTCTAAATTTATGGATCAGATGAAGCCAATTAAAATATAACATGTAATGACAGCAATCCATCAAAAACCCTCTGCATAAGCTTAAAAACTTTAATGCAACATTGCCATTTCACAAATAACCAATAGACTTAATTAGAATAGCTTTGAATTTATGGATTATATAAGAAATGTGTAGGCTACGATGGTCAGCGTTGTTTCCAGAAAAGGCTGAGTTCAATCGAGGCTGCTGCTGTACTGCCAGCCGTTTGTTTAACTTATTAATTTTTTCATTCTCATAGGATTTACAATAACAAACAATTACAATGCAAAAGCAAAGGGAGCACGGAAATGCATAACGATTATTTCTGATTTCACTTCATGAGAGTGCAACTTCTTTATTGGGTCTTACCTCATTGTAATGCTTCAATCATCGTTCCACCAAAATCATTTGTATTTGTTTACTTTTTCCCCCAGAGTTTGCTACTTCCGCATCAACCTTTTCTCTCTATCTTATTTGAACCTTGTAAATAGATCATACTTTCCGTGTCTCTTCCCAGAAAGAAAATCCAGGTGGCCAGAAGCTTTAAGCAGGGACATGTCGAAGTAAGGAGTGTTATATGATCCCAATTTTCCCAAAACTGTCGGTAACTAGTCGCCGTGCGTTCATAACTTGTCGGTAATCAATCATCGTTTGTCGGTAATCGATCATCGTTTGTCGGTAATCAATCATCGTTTGTCGGTAATCAATCATCGTTTTTCGGTAATCGATCATTGTTTGTCGGTAATGCTGGGACATTTAGTAGCCTTTCGGTTAATTTTTGCTGCTATAGTTCCCCACTCAAAAGTCTTCCCGCACACCACTGACCTTAAGATTTTGATTTGCATGGCATCCAAAAAAGCTTCATTTCATAGTTGTCAACTACTCTTGGGTGTCTAATAGACCGGGGGTTGAAATAGTCGGGGGCAGGAAAATCCTCAAAGCCCAATTAGGGGGTGTTGGAATAAACGGTGGGGGTTTGGAAATGACCAAAACATCTTGTAGAAAGGGTATGGCTTCCTATCACAAATTTGTATCAAAGTAGTATTGCCAAGTCCACAGAACGAAACAATGCTGTGCCAAATAACATATGCTATCAGCTTACTTTCTTAAGATACTTTTTACTTGCAGGCTAAAGTCTCTCCTCTAAACATTACCTTGGTAGAGATCATGCTTCCAAAGATTAATAGACGGGGGGTGTGGAATAAGAATGTCCTACGTGGAAAATTTTTGAAAAGTTAATTAGCGGGGGGGGGACATCTATTAGGTTATTACATTTCCAAGGCTTCGTTTTCAGCTTCCAACTGTTTGATCTTGAGTAAGATAATGAAGACAATGGTACCAAGAGTTGGTATTATAAAATTCGTATTATAAAATTGCATTTTTCGTATTGTAAAATGGCATTATGTAATAGCTGTCAATTACACGTCTTACAAATGAGACATTTTGTCTATAATTCAACTTTCATATTTATAAGCATCAGATTATCTTATGTATTCTTTAGCTTTGTCCAGTAAATTTTTCGCATAGCAAGTTACGAATTTCTCTTCATTTTTGCAATATGCACATATTTTGAGATCTTTACATAAAGTACTTAAAGAAAACTTACCTCAATGGATGCACCAAGAAAGATCTTTCTGCTTTTGTGTCTCTACTTGTATCTAAACCTCTCTACAATTCAAACAGCCCATCAGGCTCCTCATTTCTTTTTCTTACTTGAAAAAGCTTGAACGAATGAATGTGGAAAAGTTTTAAAGTACAGTATAATCACGTTATAATGTACTCGGTTATAGCGTACCTTGGGATATAATATACTTTTTAGGATTATTTGCTTTCTCTCTTTGCAGACTTGTCATATAAATCTGTGCTACCTTTGCAGTTTCTTTCATTACCAACAAAGGGATCACTGATCACTGTAGGAGTACGCCATTATGCTCTAGCTCGACATAAATAACTTTAGTAATCACACAATTTTCATTTGTTCTTATGTGTGCCATCTCAGTAGTGACAAAGCATTATTGAGTCAAAAACAAAAGCTCACTGACATTGCCTGTTCAAAAACATGCTATGAACTCCTTTAAACTTTGAAGTTGTTAATCATGAAATTTCCAATCAAAAGCGCACTTTCTTAGATATGTTTAGCTTTCTTCATCTTCGAAGTTTGTATTGAAGAAATTAATCTGAGTCTCTGTCTGAAGTATGTTAGCCTCAATAAGTGGCAAAAACGCCTAGAAGCACATGTCATTCAACTGATAGATAGTTTTCCTCAAAATGAGCGCAAAATTGCAAATTTCATATGCTATAAAACAAAGGCATTATTTTACCAGAAGAAGCAGGCTTAAACACGTGGGTGGAGCGAGCGCAAAAATTTTCATTTCAGTTCCCTCCCTCTAGAATGGTGGAAAACGTCCTTTGCAAATTAGGACAAACATTGTGTTCATCAGTAATCTCTAGTCAGAGAAGGAGTATATGTCCTAAACGGAATCTTTTTCAACTTGGATGGTTAGGTACATTAAACCCTATCTTTGATTTTCATGTCTATGTCAATTACTGAATGGTACGAAATATTGCAGAATTTCCCCAATGGAGCAAAATTATTGAGGGTATGCTGCACCCTAAGCCCTCCATGGTAAGTGCGCCCATTCATTCATTCATTTTTAAATATTTAGACATGTCGGCCCCTCAAATCTAAAGACTGTTTTACAGACTACTTACAATGATAAAAACAAGCATATATATATATATATATATATATATATATATATATATATATATATATATATAGGTAGATTGACACAGAAAATAAAACTGCGGAATTGCGACTAATAGTTTCACGATTTGCCGATCATCAGGCAATTATCGCCTGATGATCGGCAAATCGTGAAACTATTAGTCGCAATTCCGCAGTTTTATTTTCTGTGTCAATCTACCTATATCATGCTCTACGAAATGTATTGAGCACTCTCAGTTATAGAGGATACAAGGAATTCAATTTATATATATATATATATATATATATATATATATATATATATATATATATATATATATATATATATATACATACATATACAGCTAAATGAAATTTTACACAATAACATAATGTATAGAACTTAATAGTCAAACGAAAAAAGGAAGTTTTTTCTAATTGTTCTCCGCAAGCATGGCTTGTAATTTTCTCTGGAAGAACCCAAAAGTCCTAGAAGATCTTATTTCACTAGGTAGGGAGTTCCTGATAGATTATCTTCTGTAAGCAAAACAGTTTTGGCCATTCCTAGATTTTAATCTTGGAGGCCTTAAGCTCAAATTTGAGCTATGTAAAGTCCTACTTGTTATATCAGAGACGCTAGTTAACTGTTCTGCAAGGTATATTGTTGCCTCTGCATTTAATACGTTATACACTATGCTTGCGGATTCCTGTTTGATCATGTCTGAAATTCTAGGCAATTGTAGTTGTTTTAGCAGGTGCCCAACAGACATCATAAGCACTATTTGTAATAATTTGGATGGCTCTATTTTGCAATTTACTTAGGGTTTTGCGGGTAGTGGCTCCACATGAGCCCCAAATAGAGCAACAATACCTAAAATGGGGTTCAACTAGCCCCAAATATAGCATTTTCAATAAATTGAGTGGAAATGCTTTTTTCGCATGTTTTATTATCCCAATAGCCCTAGAAACCTTCGAAGAAATAAGGCTAATATGGTCTTTCCATTTCATTTGATTATCCAAAACAACTCCTAGGTACTTTGCAGATGTTTTCTGCTCTATTGCTTCTCCTGATGTTTTGAAATTTGCCTGTATAAGCTCCCCGCTGTCGCTTTCATGCAGTTTCCTGTTAGTGCCTATTATCATGGATGTAGTTTTAGTAACATTTAAAGTTAGCTAGTTTCCATACAGCCATTTTCTTAGGTTTTCTAGCTCAGTATTCATGGACCTCGTTATATCATCTATACTATTTGGAAGCGTACGCTAAACTAATATCATCTGCATACATGGTCACTTTTGAGTCATGAAGTGACTCAAAGAGGGATGTTATTAATGAATAACAGGAACAACAGAGGTTCTAGACAAGAATCCTGTGGTACATCTAATGTTCTGAAAATTTGAATATATGCCATTAACTTTACATAATTTTTGCCTATCTCTTAAGTATAATTTGAACCAATTGAACTCCGTATTTCAAACCCATAAAGGTTTTTAGCTAGAATATCATGGTCCACCGTACCAAACGCTCGTTTTAAGTCAATAAAAACCATTCCTGTATATGTTTGCCATCTAGATTGAGATACCATTCATTTGTGCTGGATAATAGGCATGTGGCAACAGAGTGAATAGACCTGAAGCCAGATTGGTGCTTGTACAGAAACTTGTGTCTATCAAGATACTTATATAACTGATTGTATACTAACTTTTCAAATAGACGTGAGAACGGAGATAGTCCTATAATTTTATCTTTCATCAGGTAAGCCTTCCTTATAAATTGGTGAGACCCAGGCTATTTTCAAGTTATTAGGAAATTGGCCCATGTATAGCGAGTGGTTGAGAATGTAAGCTAAATGCATGGCAATGGTGGGGCCCACAGTTTTTTGAAGAAACTGGAGATATCGTCTATTCCTGATCCAAAAGAGGTTTTAAAGCTATGGCTAGTACGGATTACTTCTTCCTCGGAAATTTCAGATAAAGTGAAAGTTTCCGAGGTAGAATTAATATTATATGCAACTTCCATTAGAGGATTCTTTTCATAAGGAACGCTTTCATTTAGGCTGTTCTCTATATTACAGAAATACTCATTCATAATATCTGGGATAGTTTTCTTATCAGTTATCAATTTATCGTCAGGTCTAATGGGATCAATTTTCGTAGTTTTTTATGATTTATGTAAAATTTGATTAGCAATTTTCCAAGTTTGCTTTAAATTGTCAATACTTTCTTGAATTTTATTAGAATAGTATTTTTTCTTTAGCGATCTACTTGATAGTGAATCTTCTTCTTCTTCTTGTGCCGTATCAATTGACGTTGGCGACTATGCATTTGAATCTCTCTCTGTCTTGAGTCAGATGGAAGAGTTCCCCTTTTCGTAAGCATCCCACTGCAGCAACCAGGTCATCTAAGTATTTCTTTCTCTGTCTCCCTCTAGATCTTAAACCATCTATTTTTCCTTCCAAAACCAGTTTCTCTAAGCCATTCTCCCTGATAGTGAATAGAGGTGATAATAATTCTACATTGACACCCATGAAAAGGGGAGTCAATGTAGTATTGTCATCACGTCAGTCCTTAGGCTTCTGTGATTTGGACAGCCAAAAAGCGTTCTTCCTGACAATTTTTCAGTTGGGCCAGCCCTCCGTACCACTGCCCATGGGTGGCTCGAGCCTCCACGTAGTCGACACCAGTGCGGTCCGTAGATCAATTGGTACCGAACCGCACAGGAATATTTTTGCTACTTGCCACGTGAGTCACTGTAGCAGAAATTAGCAACATAGAAAAATTGCCAACTCCGTCAAGCTTACCTGGTGGAATTATCTTGCTACATCCACTCCCCGGGTACCTCCTATGTAGGGGATTGTTGCTGAGAAACATACCAACTCACAGGGAAACGAAGAATGTATTGTGAAGGGCCTGGGGATAAATCATTGGTTGAATGGCCACTTTGCCACATCTTGAGTTTTGACATGCAGAAAGGCTAATATTGTTTGAAAACACATGGTTTCGAATGGCATGAACATACTGGAGAGAGAATCATTATATGTAGATCGATATTTTTTTGGAAGTATTGCAGCCAAAACACAATATCTCATTGGATACCTTTCAATTGTTTAAAGATATCTCGCAGCCAGCAAGCCTTGAAGCTAGGCCAAGTCTCTGAGAAGCTAGGCCAACTCTCTGACACACCTATCTATTTAGAACGCTACTGATATATAGAGTTTCTGCAATTAGTAGGCGTTAATTATAATGGGTATGTATCGATAGATTGTCTGCAGTTTCTTTTAAATTATCTCTAAAGTTTCACAGCTACAAAGATTACATCAATTTCGATTATAGAGCAAGTTTCACATATGGTTCCGACTGCAAAGTTTGGCATTTATCGACGAGACCCCGAGTGTGTACGAACATTAACTCAGGTTTCATGGTTTGCTCTTGGTCTCAGGTGTAAATTTTAAATGTGTGTATTAAGTGCACACTTACCTTTTGGCATACAAAGTAGAACCAGTTCAACAAGTAAACACCAATAATGGCCACTTGGCCATTATTGGTGTTTACTTGGTTAGCTAAGGTGTAGCAGAGAATTTAACTTATCTTTCTAGTGAACAAATTGGAGTACTAGAATTTGTCTTTAACGTAAATTAATATGCCAGTTTCCAGAGAGGCCCCCAGGCCCCAATATCAAATATATGACATAAGTGTGTGCTAGCACATTTATGGCCAGTACTCACTAGTAGAAATGATTGTATGCATAAATACCTGTATAAAAAGGGTGCCTTGCCTATTCTCTATAAAACCCTTTAGTTCACTGGTGTAGTTGCTTCATTCTTCACATGTCTTGTGAGTCCATGCTAGAAGCCTGGAGTAGATGAGCATCTTGCAAAATTTTATTGCAATCTCTACTCAAATGCCATATTTCAGCTGGGCATAAGTCTTTTAATTCTTGGTAAACATAATTACTGTCATGCTATCTTTTCAGGATCCTTATTCTCAAGAATATTTTCTGGATTATTTGGTTCAAAAGAGACAAGAATCTTAATTTTAGGACTGGATGGTGCTGGGAAGACCACAATACTTTATAGGTACCTGATAGTCTTATCTTAGGCTGAGAAATGAGGGTGTATTGGTTTATTTTTTCTCTTTGAAAGCAAATTTGATTTGACATGAATACCTTACTTAGGAATGTTTGTGTCTATGGTTTTCCATGTACAGACACAGTATTTATCATCAGTCATGAGAATGCACATTTGAGTGGTGCCCATATGGAGTAAAATGTTATTTTTGGTGCCATTTATTGTAGAGACTATAAATATTTTAAGGATTGTAAATCTAGGATGTAAATTTTTTACCTTTGGTTTTGTAGGTTGCAAGTTGGTGAGGTAGTTACTACAATCCCAAGTATGTTACTCTGCAATTTAAATTATGTATCTAAATTACTCTAGTGTCTCTAATAGATGGGCCCCCCATTGATTAATTTCAGGAGAATTTTCCTTCCCCCCCCCATTGCTTATTAATGCCCCCTTCTATTATATTTACAAATCAATCATGATGAAGCATTTACCAGCATGAACCACCTTCTCTTGGCACTCCTTTTGTATTCCAAAGTTGCAGATATGCATACCCCTTGTATTAGCATCCTCTTTTTTACTGAAAACTAGCCAAAATTAACACTCCTTCTAATGACACCCCCTTCAATTAAAAATTGGCGGATGTGAACACCCCCTTCTCTTGCCTCCTCCCTTCTCTTAGAGACACTAGAGTAGGCTATTATACTATGCACTGCTCTTAAAGCTAAACCCATCTTTTGAAAATTGAGCTTTTGCACATGTTTTGGTTGCCAGGGAAGTATTCTACCTTATATATAATAGGGCTTATTTGCTAATACTTTTTACATCAATCTTTTAATTATTTGAAAGTCTTTGTAGTGTTGTATAGATAAGTCTGCAAAAAGAATGGCAGTGTTTGGCTTCCAATATTTGAAGCAAGAAAGCTGTTTATTATTTGAATTTATTCATAGAGAATTTTGCCTTTTGTACATATCAGGTATTGTTAAACATATTAACTTTTGCTAATGGTCATATTTTGCATATTCTAGCCATTGGATTCAATGTTGAAACAGTGACATACAAAAACCTCAAATTTCAAGGTTAGTGCTGCATAATTTGATGACTTTATGTATTTATTTATCTGAATTATAATTGTTCTTAAATAATTATCAATTATCAATTATCAATAATTAACAACAATTATCAATAATTAACAACCATTATCAATATTAGCATAATTGTTCATTGTTGTATGGATATATCTTTGTCTATAATTTATGTGTCATTTATCTAGAATAGCTATTTTATTGTTGTTATGTAAACAAATTTATAATTTATTCCAGAGTATACATCAATTGACCTGTTGTATTCCTGCTCAAGAGCATTTTGCATTATAAACAGCAGTCTACCTTTTTGTCTTGTATTTTCTAATCCCACACTTCATCATAGATGGTGAATAGCATTTCTATTTAGTTTCTTTAAAGTCTTAGTTTGAGTTAACTTCAAATTTGAACACTTGCTATTTTCTTTTCTAACAGTATGGGATTTAGGAGGTTTGTATCCATGTTTTTAATTCATCACTCTATTTACATATAGCTGTTATGTATATATAGCTACACTTTTTATTCAACTGTGATGATGAGTGGTTTAAGTACAGTCAATTAAACAGTTGTTAGGAAGTTAGTAGCATCTCTGCATTTTTATCCTTAGCATTTGCCCTTTCTTTTGTTGCTAGCTGTTTCTTGGTAGTAGATAGAATTGCAAGAAGCTTCATTTTCAGAGATGAGAATGCAAAGATCACTGTTTGCTCAGGAACTTTGTATTCAACTATGATGATGACTGGTTTAAGTACAGTCAATGAAACAGTTGTTAGGAATTTAGTAGCATCTTTGCTTTCTCTTCTCTGAAAATGAAACTACTTGTGATTCTGTTTATTACAAAGCTCCTTGGCTCAACATACATTTCACATTTGCTGTTAGTGCTTTTGTAGGTAGAAAAATACCCACAACTCAGTAGTTTCTGTTCTTTGTTACACTCTTGAAAATTTCATTTTAGGTTTGTAATTTCATTATTATTTATATCTAACTGCATGCAAAATAATCTTAGGCAAATTTAACATTAGTAGTGATTAGGTCCTTTTGTATCTCACTTCCCTTAAGTGATACCCTGGTACTTAGTAGTATTTCAATTTCTTAAATATTTTTTTTGCTTTCTGTTAGCAATTGTAGGTATGTGTAACATGACTCATTGTAGAAACGTGTAATGAGATGTCCTTCTTTTGCCTTTCAGGGCAGACAAGCATAAGGTATTCAGAACTTGTACATGTTTTATGTGACTGTAATCAGCTTCTCTTTGGGAATGCAGTGGCAGAAAGGCTCATCTAAGAGAAAACACTATTTGAATGTTATCATATGATACTTTGCCAAATAGTGTTTTATGTAAGATTATAAGATATAGCAAAGCATCCCATGATATCACCTGATATTACACAATGCCTTAAGCAAGTACCTCTGTGGTTGTACAGATATTGCAAAGTAATTAAATTTAATATGATGCCATACTCCAGCATTAGTGCCATTTATTGTAGTACACACAATATAAAAGTTTAATGTAGCAGTTTAGGGGAAATGAAGTCCATTAAAAATTATTGGAAGTCTTTGTCCATAAGTATGCTCTAAGTGCAGTTGTTGTAGCTTGGTTACTTTGTCATGAAATATACCTGATTGTTTGTGGTTTTGACACAGGCCATATTGGAGGTGTTACTATGCCAACACTGATGCTGTAATTTATGTAGTTGATAGCCAAGATAGGGATAGAATAGGTATATCAAAGCAGGAGCTTGTGGCTATGTTAGAGGTTTGTACTCTTATGTTTTCATTTCATCAGTATTCTCATCATCCTCATCATCAACATCTTCTTCGCCACTACTCTTATCATTATCATCATACTCACCATTTTCATCATCACCTTCATTGCCATCATTGTTGTAGTCATCATCACTATCATCATCATCATCTTCTTCATCATTGTTGTCATAATCATCAGTATCCCAGCTTTTTTGTGCAATTGTTTTCTTACTACACCCTTGCCTGGTATGGTGCTCACCCTGCTAATCATTTGTCCCTCCCCCCTTCATATCCTTTACGACATATTACTGAGCAGTCTGCACTCAGTCCCGTCTGTTATCCCCAGCAGTTACTGGGTAGAACTGCAGTGTGAACCATTGAGGCTGCGTTTTTGCAGAAAAAGCCTGATTGGACAGTCTACCCCTTGTCTGACTCTCTGCAAAAGGAATTACTATCAGCTTAAGGACAGTTGTGTCTTTGCATCTGATCACCATCACAAGGAAATCTCCAACCATTGACTAACAATACAGGCATGTACCTGTGGGGATCATGGGAGCAATGCCCCCAAAAAACAATTTTGCATGGTTTTGCCCCCCCAACAAAATGTAAACCTGGAGGTTTAGTGAACAAAGGAAGGCTTTTGCCCCTCCAAAGGCAGGTTTTACCCCCCAGACATTTGCTTCAGTTACATGTTTATAATAATACCATGGAGTAATTACTTCTCTTATTGGTTACTTTTGCACAATCACACCAAAAGCCGCTTCTTAAGCCAAGTGATTTATGGTTTTGGAACGCTGTCTGTTATCTTTCACATTTTAAAATATTCCCACAGGAAGAAGAGCTGCGAAAGGCTGTTCTTGTTGTATTAGCAAATAAGCAGGTATAGATTGATTTTCAATTACATTGTCTTATGTGGTTTCTTCTATTTGACAAATATTCGCATTATTTCTTGGAGTATTTGAATCCGTTGTGAGATATGCTTTCTTTTCTGTCCAGAAATTAGACGACCATTCCTAAGTTTTCTATTTTGTTTTGAGGCTGCTTTACGAAACAGCCCCATTATCACCTAAACGGTTTCTATCAAGCCCCCTCAAGCTCAGGCTACAAATTAGCCTTGGACAAACTAGATTGTGTTCCCTTCTCTGTTCGTGCAGGAAGGATCATAGAGTCAGTACGTCTTATGCCACTGCAAAGGGGCAGGCAACCCCCTGCTACGCGTGGTTGTAAAGGCTGATTGCCATTCACTACTTTCCGACGTGCGCGCGACTTTTTACGATTGATCATGGATCTAGGCATGCGCACTTACAACAAAAAATCACGTGAGTATGATCGCGCGATTGCCAAAAAAAGTTTAAGTTTGTTCGACTTTTTTGAGAGATCGCCAGTAGTAGCCAATCAAAAGAATAGAATTTTCAGGAAGTGACAAATTGCACAATGGCGTCGTAGCTGTGGACTAGTCTAGCTAGGAATAATGTGGTTTGAATTTCGCTTTGCACATGCACAGTATCATATACATAGTGATCAAGGAAGATAGTGTTGACAATTCTCCAAGGGAATCTAAGAGAGTTAAAAAACCTCCTAAGAGGTATTTCCCCTCGTGACTGGTTTGGCTTTCACGTTTCCGAGCCTTTTTTCCTTGTGTGTTGGCAGTGTAGGAGGGGTTCATGGCCACAGGCAAGGAAGGACGGAGGGAGAGGAGCTCCAGTAAATTGCCTAGATAAATAATCTTCATTACGTTGAAAGATGCAAGATTCAATAAGATTCCAAGTTTCAAACAAAGAAATCCCGGATGGTGGTGAGAGTATTACTGCATGATAATTGTTGGTGTGCTAAATGAAGAACTTAAAGTTGACTGTTGCGTTACATGTTGATATTTATTTTTAGAATTGTTTTGCTTAGTAATTTTGTGTTATATGGGCCGCACGAAATTCCACTACGGATAGGTCGGTGGGAAATTAGCGGAGAAATTAGCTTCTGCCATCTACGTTAAGAGAAATTAGGATATTTCAGAAGCAAAAGCCACTAGCCACTCTGACAATAATAGCTGTTATTTTAGCTTTAAGAGCAAGCAGGGACTTTGTTTTGCCCCCTTGAAAACATTCTTATTATTCAGCAAATGACTGTATTTCAAAGCTCTCATTTTGCGTAGGTGAAGCTGAAGTGTAATTTGATATTCACCTTGTGTTCGCAAAATGTCGATCACAAAAGTCGCGCGCACGCCAGACATTGGATTTACATATGCTGCGGCATGATGTGGTGCGGAAAAATGCGGCAAAAACGCATGGCTTTTGTTCACACACAGCGAAGCAACACAGCTTCGAGTCATCTAGAAACTTCACAGGTGTTTACGCTTCGCTATAATGCTGAAGATGGAAAATACTACTCGTTTGCTTTGGTAAAGAAATCGTTGGCAATCCTAAGGCTAACGAATCTACTCAATGACGGTTTTAGATAAAGCATGATAGGCATATCATCGTAGTTATGTTTAAATCTACCATCACGAAGAATTTTATCTCTGTGTTTCGATTAATCCTTATCATTTGACAAAAATTTTCCTGGCAGCCTCTCGGTACTATCATATTTTATAATCCTGCCCTCTTGTGGCATGCTTGCACGGTAATGTCCTTTAGAAATCGATCGAACTTCCTGTGTTAACTTGTTTGACGGCCAATGTCTTCCGAATGCAATGTCCCTTTATATTGTTCTTGTGCGGCATGATGCGGAAAAGCTGAAATTTTTCAGCTTTGTCGCATCATTAAAAAACGCGTGCCTGGTGACGTTGGAAAAAAACGCTGGCCATATATGGTTCGCGGCAGCTGGGTGGCAAGAAAAACGCGACAAGTGTGAATCTACCGTAAATAGAGAGCAAAATTATCGATAAAAATTGTGAGAAAAATTTTTCAAAAAATGCTCGCGAACCTACGCTAAGCCAGAGTTGGAGAGCTGGATTAGCAAATCAGTCCTTTTCTTACGGTTGTGATATCGGTGTTCAGGTGTATCATTCTCTTTCTCTGTATGTTACACTTTGACGTTAGCTTTCTATTTCTTAAGGACATGGATGGTGCAATGTCTGCAACAGATGTGTCAAATGCATTAGGACTTGCAGCCTTGAAGAGCAGATCTTGGTCAATATTCAAAACATCCGCAATTAAAGGAGAAGGGCTAGATGAAGCAATGGATTGGTAAGTATTTTTTGGATAAAAGTTGTTTTTTAAAGCTTTTGAGTATGTCTTTTCAGTTCGTTTCCAGTTCATCTCTGGAAGCGACATCTATTATATTCAATGTAAGTTTTAAGACCATAGCCCTGAGAAAAACACCACACTAGTAGAAAACTTGTGTTCTATGAGAGATGCAAGTAATTTGGGAACCCTTCTGCTTTAGAAAACGCATTTTCTTCAGTTATCATCGTCATTATCGAGTGTCCTTCATATCAGTGTTATTCAAAATCTATTCACTGCGTTTGCTTACGAATGCTTTAGAACAAATTATCAGTGATTACGTTATGAAGTTTCAATGATAGCATGATAAGATAACTATGATATTGTAATGAATTACCAGCAGCATCGTGATGAAATACCAGGGTTATTGAACGAAGTATCTACCGGTGGGCGGATTTTAAGGATCCATATTAAGGAATTTCTCCATAAAAATCTTCTTAGATTACTTTATTCATCATGCCTTTTCATATTATGCAATAAAATTTGCGGAAAACCCTTCCCATGAAGTTACGACCGCCCTACCGGTGATGTTGCTATGAGATGCTAGTGATATTGTACGTTAGATAGCAATGGTTTTATCGCGAATAATCAGCGATATTTCCATGAAGTACCATTGAAACGATATAAGGAAATATATATTTTTAGATTTTCAAACGTTTTTCTTTCTTTTCAGGCTCGTAGATGCTCTTAAAACAAAACAGTAGAAGACTGATCATGTTTCAGGTCAAAAGGACATGCTGTAAATTTATAAATATTTCAATACTTCCCAAATGTGCCCAAAAGACGTAAAGAATTGGTTCCACTACTTAGGCATAGCATTTGTGACATATTGCCTTTACATAAGACTGTCATGTAAACTTTGAATTTATGACATTCTCAGGTGAACTCAAGGGAACCTTTGGACAAACTGATGTCTGTCACGTTGAAAGGTATTCTTGGAATCTAGCTAATAAACAATTGGTTCGGTGTTAAAGTGGCAAATAAATAATTTGAAATGTTGTTGGAAGGTGTTACTTGTGGGGTTTGAATGTGATTCTTATGCGAATAGATTCGTACTAGAATATTCAGCTGTCTTCTTTGCCTCTATCTTTTATTTACACAACTAAACTTGGCAACTCTACTTGGGTACACGTTTTTTTATAAGAAGAAAGTTTATAAGAAAATGAGGCTCAAATCGTCAAAATCTTAAGAAAATCGTGAGAAAATGACGAGGCCCAAGTTCCAAAATTAAGTGTTTTTATTGGCCAAAAATCGGTATTTCGTCGTTGTTGCATTCAAAATGTTAAAGATGGAATTCAATTTCAAGTATACAATATCAATAACGAAATTGTAAACCATTTCAGCCAGTTTATTTCAGTAAAAGTTAAGAAAAATGTAAGAAAATCTCAGGCTCAATTTCGGGAAAAGTTAAGAAAATTGAGGCTCAGGCAAAATAATGGTTTTCTTATAAAAAAACGTGTAGTTGGTGTTAATTTTCAGATTCCTCCTGTGCGAATGGCGCACAGTAAGGGACCGTTAATTATTTACAAAAGGGGTTGGTACGGAAGAGATTGATTGGGTGATTGAAATTTTGTTTAGTAAATCAGGCTGTACAAATATATTTAACTACAATTTCATGGTTAGTTAAGACAAGAAAGCAAGAAATCATTTCTCTTCTGTACCAATGTACAATAAGCATTTCTCTTCTGTACAATAAGCAATCCCTAAGGTCCTGCTCTAGCGAACTCTGTAGGGACCTAGGAGGTATTTGTAATACCTGGATTTCATACCGACCATCTTTATGCTATGAATGCCTTTTGACACATTTAGTTTGCACAAAAATGTAAAGAGAAAGAAAATTCCAGTCCTATTCCTTGGTTAGCCAATATCATGTCAAAGGATGCATAATGTTTCCGGAAACATATGGCCGCCTATTTTTGATGAAATTGTTTAACTCGAGTTGAGTCAGAAAATTCAACAGATAAATATGCACAATCCGTATTAAATTTCATTGTTAATTTAACACATGCCATAATTTAGCTAGAATATTTCTTAACGGTAATAATATGGACATGGGATAAATGATGGGGTTGGAATCATGGATGTAAGAGGACTTTAACTTTAGTGGCGCTGCAAACTTTCTGCCGGAATAAGTAAAGAGATATTTCGATAACTGTCAAGCTAGCTCTCTTGCGATAAGTTAAATTGTGCAGAAGAGAAGCTAGAACGATGCTGATTTGACTAAAGAGACCTCGGACGAAAGCAAATTTCACTCATGAAATCCTCGAAAATAATAATATAAGGGGCTGCGGGGAGCTGAAGAAGACCCGGGGGGGGCATTTGTTCTGTACTCAAGATTTCAATGTAATAAAGAGCTCCACCGAGTGAAAGACGCAAATAACCGCGGGAGCTGCTTGAAGGTGTCCCCCCTTGACGCTGCTGGAATCGAGACTGAAAAGAAAGTTCCCGGATGCTAAGAGGAACTGGTTATGAAATGAAACACATATCTAAAAAGATGTTTAAAAAACGTGGTTTATTTGTTACTTCATTTGGTATTTATTGCGTCACTCCCATGCTTTCATCATAGCTACAGTTTGAGGGAAGAAAATGTCTTCCATTGCAGAAATACGGTCGTGGTTTGAGGTCCCAGCAATCGCACATTACTGTTATCTTTTTCGTGCCGCTTTTGACCTAACTGAGTTTGAGATAGAGGTGCGTCATTCTACTTTCCAAACTAAAAAATTGGTATAATTTACAATTTATTTTCAGTTATTATTTAACGTTTTATATGCCATGCTATTGTACATACAGGATGACTCATCTTCCATGACTTGGATCATACAGTTGTGATGTTATGATACAATTTACTGCTTTGTGTTCGTAATGGCTTTTTTCTGTCTCCCGTGCCAATTTTTGTGCTGTCGAGCGCTGGTAGGGTATCGATTTCATTTTCAGGACTTAGAAGACTCTCTTTTAATCGATGGAGCAGCTGAAGGAGAGGAAACAAGTTTCTTACCTGATTTACTTGCACGGTTATTGAGAGGGTTATACAGGACCAAAGATATCAAGTAAGTTCTGTAGTTCTTCAAAACAAAGGAAGGTGCATTCCCCTTTTTGTATAGGATCTGTTGGAAGTGGTCAACTTACATGGTCCAGGTCAACAGGGTTATCGTTCCGTTAAGAGATCTTTTGTTTGCAAATTACGTCGTATGGAAGCTTTGCTATTTACACCCACATCTTGTCTAATAGAGTCTTAGCACTGTGCTTGGTTCTTCATAGGAACAAAAAACTAAAGAATTTTTGCGGGAACCAAGAGTTTCAGTAATGAGGTTCTAATACCTCCAATAGTTAGGTATGACATGTCAGAGAAATGTGGAATCATAAGTAAAAATGGATGCAATTTGAGCAATTCTGATAAGGATTCCCTCTACATTCTCTTTTATAACCATGTTGTGCTCTTGCTTGTTTAAAGTTGGAAATTTTTATTATTCTTACAGCACCATTCTTTTTTCCATTGTATTTCATTCTTCATTGTTAGAGAATTTGGTGGATTTAAATCCATATTTTGTCACAATGATAATAAGTACAACAAAAAGCCATAACCACAATGTTTTCCTTGTTTGAAAATAGACAACTTTTTCTATGCACCTTCCCATGAAATTGCAGTTGTCATTAGAATATTCTAATGTATTTTATTTTGTTTATGATGGATAATAATTCTTGTGCTATTGCCTTTCTCCTTTAAATACATTTGGGAGGAGGATTATCATTGAACTATCTGTTTTATGCCATGACTAAATGCTGATTATCTCAAACATTGAAGTTTTTATGATATTTGCCTCATTTTTCAGTTTTCACACATAATTTGTTAGATTTCACATCATGAGTAACCCATCTTTAGTATCAACTAAGTAGGAGGTAGATATTCCTGAAAATGGCTTTTCAGTTAGGTCTGATTCTTTTACATGTCCTCTCATTTTGAGGCATGTCTTGGATGCAGTTCATTGTTTTTGATTTAAAATTCTAATTCAATATTTGCTCTCCTGTAGTGGCAAGAATTATAGTAAATACCTTAGTGATCTTCTGGATTATCATTACACCTACCTGAATGGAAAAGAAAGTCCAGTAAAAGATGCAGATTTCAGGTATTGCAGTTTACTGTTGTACTTGCATTATTAGCAGTTGGTTAGTATCCTACTTAATGATTACCAACCCTCTCTCACCCTTCAGCAAATTTCTGCAATTTAGTGTATGCAGATGAAAGTTTATTTTTTATTTTGCATGGCCCTAATGATTACAATATGCTTATTGTACTGGTATATTTGTCCCTTGTAGAAGGGTTAGCATTTTGATTTACTACTACCCTCACCTTTTTCAATGTGTGTTATCTATATTGGTATGTTTTTATATCAGTTTTCTTTTATATGTGTGAGGTATATGTGTAGTCACTTTTGTGTATTAATATGCAAACATGCTGTATATGCATTAAGAAAAGCTTTTAAAATTTCCAAACTATTCTAGGACTCTCCCATGCAGAACAAAAGTTACCATTCTTTATGACATTTGCCACTGGCGTTTAGAAGTTGATGATATACAAGAACTTTTGAAGGTAAATTTCATATGCATTTCACTTTGTGGCTCCATTTGCTACATTCACTTTAGCAGAATCTATTTCCCTAATTGAATCTAAAGACGATTGACTTTAAACCATGAATCCATAAGTATTTAAGCAATTTTGTTTCAGTTTATCAAATTTCAATAAAAATTTACCTGTTAATGGATCTTAGTACTTGTTTTGAATTTTATTTTCATGTTGCAACAATCGAATACTGCATTTGAAAGTAAGTTGTAAGTGTTATGCTGGTTGAATTTTCCATTCACATCATTGTCACTGTGGTAAAGTAGATCTCAGCAAACATATGATGTATATGCAGAATATTGACAAGTGTCCCTTTAAGCTTTTAGGCCAATGGACCTTGTATTAATGTTTTTATTTCAACGCAATCTGGAAATATGAGACTGCTGTCACTTAGTAGTAATTTAGTGACTGTAAAATTTTCGCAAGCACTTGTTAAGACAAGTTACATAAAGTAGCTCTTAAAGCATTTATTGGTAAGGCAAGCCTAAGCCTTTTTGAAGCTCTTCTTATTTTGGGTTAATATCCTTTTACTGAACATCAAGTAGGGTTTGTTTTCATATCATTTGAGCAGTTTTTTCCAAATCCTCTGCAATGCATTGTGGGAACAGTATTTTTATATATGAGTAATCAATAGCTTTTTTGCCTTTGGCTCTACTCCTTCATATTTTTTGGGAGATTTTTCTAGTAGTTGCTTACAAAGTGCAGACTAAGAAATTCTGAGGTATCACCCCTGTAAAATTATCAGTTAGACTTTCCGTATGCCATGTTCAATCCATAGCAGCTAATGGTAGTGATAGTATAGAATGTCAAGGGCAGAAAAAGAGAGTGGGGCAACTAGGGATTCCACATCATTCCTACATTTCCTGTGCAACATTTGAATGAACACTTCTGCTTGCTTGTATATGCTAATATTATGATAGGTCTTTGTGCCCAGTTTATCCCAAGTGCCTATCCTTGTGTTTCATGTCCACTTGTTGCTATAGCAAGCAAGTAGCCAATCATAGAGGGTTTATCAACATTAGGTTGTAAAGTAAATTTATGTATGGGATCAGTCAATGCTAGTGTTATCTATTCTCTCCAGATTTGGTTTGGGAAGGGAAGCTAAGGAAAAATACAACAGGAATTAACTAGTAGATAGCATTGAACTTACATTGAGTTTCTCCAGTTTTATGTTGAAGATATTTGTATTTACTGATTACAGTATTATCGTTTTGACATCTGTATGCAGTTCACACCACATGGCCTTTCTCACTTTTTACACAAGACCCTTGTGTGTGACTGGATCTGAATCAGCTTTTGGCACATTTGATTTTGCCATATGATGATGCAAATCTTTACCACTTTGCAAATATTTACTAATAGCGAAATGTTGCAACATAGTTTATCACATAGCTGAAGGAAGGAAGCATTTGCGGTTACCGTACATCTTATTTACTAAACATAGTCATTTCATTCAAAGTAGATTTTCTTCAATCAGAGAATTTTTGTTTTAGGGTAAAGAGGCTGATGAACTGCGGATTGAGCCTATTGGATACAACTCTAAAGGCGACACATTTTGGTACTTCTATGGTACAAGATTATATAAGGAGAGTTTAGCAGATAAGGACTCAGCCATGGGTAATGGAGATTGTAGTGGAACGTTTTCCAAGAAAAGAGGAAAAGGAAGGCCCAAGAAGCAGAAAAAGAGAGATCACAGCTGGATAGATTCATCATCAGATTATGAGACAGGGTATGAAATTCAGAAAATATGTCTTTTTTATATATTTTGCCATTTTGATTTGTGTAGCAGCAACAAGTTTCAGATATGAAGAAGCAGAAAGTGCAAGTGGAAAAAACAATCGCTCATTCTCATTCATGAAGAAAGACTATTAAGTAGTATTGTTTTTGTGAGTACCACTTGATAGTCTCAAATCAATTTTGACAGTTGCTATTTTACTTTGAGTATGCTAATTCTACAAGAATGTGGTGTTTGGCATGTCTTTGGTTATGTTTATAGAATTTGCTTTGTGTTGGAGATTTCACAGGTCATGTCAGTGAGCAAACTTTAGTACTTTGAGGTTTTCAATGATATGTAGTGAGAGACAGCTCAATAATCTGTCAGGTCACTAATCGCTGCTCTCAGGCACAACATGTTACACTTTGAGTTTCTGCTGGAATTTTCATCTAAATCTGCATATGGCCTTCTATTACAGTATATTTTCTCTCCATGCACACTTTTCTTAGATTTAAGATCTTAGATCTACACTTTCAGACACAAAGTACTTTTTATGAGGCCAGGTGAGATGTAAAGAAATTGGGGGTAGCTACATCCTATACTTTTTATTTGAATGGAAATTTTCACATCATTCTAGTAGTCTGAGCAGAGTCTAATGTACATGGTGATGGATATCATCTATGGTTATACATATGATCCACTTTCATTAGTGCAATATAGCTCTTTTTAATGATGAGAAGGGTTTCTTGGCAAGATCAAGAGAATGAAATTTGATGGCTGGATGCTGGAAACTACTGACAAGATTGGTAGAGTGATAGTAGAGTGATGTACTTATTCAATCAGGCTTGGTCGACATTTATTTGCTATTAGAAAAGAATGGAAATAAACAATTTATTTGGTGGAATAAGGGAGCCAATGAACCAGAGTGATGGCCCAGTGGTAGAGCATCTGCCTCACAACTGGTAGGTCATGGGTTCAAGCCCCAGCCGAGTCATACCAAAGACTTTAAAAATGGTACTCACTGCCTTCTCATCTGGCACTCAACGTATGAGAATGGAGTGGGAAAGTTAAACTCGCCAAGCTACCGTGGACTAGCCCCCCACTGTAGTTTTCACTGCATTCCCAGACACATGGCCTAGGGCTATAGAAACGGAGATGGGTGCCGCCTATGCGCCATTGGGCGCTGGAAAGGACTTTGACTGTCAAGGAAGCCAATGATACCCAGCATAAATTTTATGAAAGTTTTTAGAAGTTGATGAAACAAAGAACAGTCAGCCTGCATTACAAATTTGTGTTGATTCAATAAGATTGAAGTGGTATGCAGTCAACCAATTTGATTAATGTTTGTGGTGCTATTTTGCCTCTTTTTAGCTCTGATTGGGACCAGCAAGATTCACATGCATCAACATTAACAGACACTTCACAGTGGTCCTTGCAGTGCTCCACTGAGGAAGAGTGGAATTTGTTGGCAGATTCATTGAGGGGCAGCAAAGATACAAATGACAGGGCCTTATTATCAGTGCTTTCAGACAAGTTCTTGGATAGTATACCAGAACTTATTGAAGCAAAGGTGTGTATTCACATCAGTTTTCCCTTTGATCACCCTTTGCCATATTTGATTCTCATTGTTTGCTATTCATTACATTCACCTCAATAAGATGACTGCAATCACCTCAATAAGATCATTGCAATCACCTCAATAAGATCATTGCAATCACTATGACAGGGTTCCCACTCCTCCTGGAAGCTCTAAAGTATCCTACAAAGAAAGAACTATCCTAAAAAAGACCTAAAATTTTAGATTTTAGAAACATTTTACTCTTCTCCTAAGCTTCTCCTTAATTTTTCACAAATTGAATTTCTTTTCAGCAGCTATGTTGCTTAATAAATTGTTTTGTGATGGTTAATCATAATCAATATGGTGAAATCATCAATTCTCTCAAATTCTACTGTGAATGTATTAGTTTTAGATGAGAAAGTGTTTTTGGTGGTGGAACCAGTTAGTGTAGTTTTAATTTACCTGTTTTATATCATGCCATCTGAGTGACCTTTTATCCATTATTTTTTTAAAACTATCTCAATGCTTACCAAATTTCTCTGGAATCATGAAAACCCCCAAAAAATGGGCAAAGAAACCCCCTAACTTCTCCTAAATATCCTTAAAAATTTATGAGAAAAGTGGTAATCCTGCATAATGAGCACTGTGATCATGATTTCATTCTTTGTTGTTATTTTTGTGGTTTTCTCAAGTGCATGCATGAGCCTCAATTTTCGTAGCTTTTCCCGAAATTAAATCTAAGATTTTCTTAACATTTTCTTACCTTTTTTTGAATTAAACTGGCTAAAGTGGGGTATGCCCTTCTTTCTTAATCTTGTATACTCAAAATTTAATTTTACCTCTAACATTTTGAATGTAGTAATGATGTAATATTGATTTTTGGCAAACAAAAAAACTGAAGTTTTGGAATTGAGTCTTACAATTTTCCACTGATGTTCTTAAGATTTTGGCCATTTGAGCCTCATTTTCTTATACACGTACTGTTTCTTTAAGAAAACCATCTTTTTGTCTGAGCCTCAATTTTCTTAACTTTTTAAGAGATTGAGCCTGAGATTTTCTTAAATCTTTCTTAACTTGTTCTGAAATAAACTGGCTAAAATGGGTTAGACATTGGTTATCAATATTTGATACTTGAATCTGAATTCCATCTTTAACATTCTGAATGCCATAATGACGAAATACCGATTTTTGGCCTATAAAAACACTTAATTTTGGAAATTGAGCCTCGTGATGTTCTCACGATTTTCTTAAGATTTTGACGATTTGAGCCTCATTTTCTTATAAACTTTTTTCTTATAAAAAAACTTTTAGTTCTGCTTTTACTCCCCCCTCATCCTCCCCCATCCCCCTCCTAGCATTATAGCGTGATAAATAGTTTGGCATATGTCTCGAGGAGATAGTATTTCATCATACACCGCGGTCATTCAGGATTTATCGGAATTTGCCAACCACTCTGCTCCTACTTTAACAGTATCTAAACAAGCTCACAAAACCAAGAGTATATTAAAATTTTCCAAAACAGCCGTGGTTTGCAGATTTACTGACAGTAATTCTCATGCATGAGACGCTTCTCCACAATTTTCCATTACAGTTGGTTCATTTTTTGCTGTGATGCATATCGTAAATCCTTCAATAAGCCCCCACCCTCCGAATAAGCCCCCCTCCGAATAAGTCTTCCCCACGAGTAAGCTCCCACCGAAAAATCATTTTTGCAAATAAGCCCCCGTTGGTTTATTGGAGAACTACATTCATGGATATGTTCGAAAATTCGTTTGCGTATACATTACGTGTACACATAAGCCTGTCGTCCTCTCTATTATTACGCATATACTTTTGCAGTTCAAACTCTCCTTTATCCCGCCACCCCCACCAATTACCTGTTGAAAAGATTTCAACCCCCCACGACTATTAGACTCCCACCTGTTAAGCACCTAAAATTAATTAGTAGCTTGCTTTTTCTAAACGTGCATGTAAATAAATATACACGTTTTTTTTATAAGAAAACCATTATTTTGCCTGAGCCTGAATTTTCTTAACTATTCCCGAAATTGAACCTCAGAGTTTCTTAAGTTTTTCGTAACTTTTACTGAAATAAACTGGCTAGAGTGGTTTACACCATCGTCAATAATATTGTATACATGAATTTGAATTCCATCTTTAACATTTTGAATGCAATAACGATGACATACCGATTTTTTGCCTATAAAAGCACTTAATTTTGGATATTGAGCCTCTTGATTTTCTTACGATTTTTTTAAGATTTTGACGACTTGAGCCTCATTTTCTTATAAACTTTTTTCTTATAAAAAAAACCTGTATTTCCGGTCGGTCGTTGTAGTAGTCGTGACCGCTCGCACGTGTTTGGTAATAATTTTTATCCTTCTCGTTTTGTTATTCGCGTGATGCGCTCACTAGTGTATTGGATGAGATTCGTGTTTATGACTGTAATTTTCCAAAAGGATACCCAACGCGTTTTTTGTTTACCCGATAGGAGAAAGCACTTCGAAAGAAGCTTTTGGTTGAAGCTATACCGCGAAGGGCCTCGGGACGAATTGCCCTGAAACTACTTCAAAAGGAGGAAGAAGAGAGAATTCTAGAAGAACAGGAAACGTTGAAAGAGCAGGAGAAGGCACGCGAGTTGGAAGAGCGTCGGAAAGAGATGGAAGAAAGGAAGAAGCATGAAAGAGAAATAAGACTGAAGGAAAGAGAGCGGGTGGCGGAAGAAAGAAGAATAGGTTAGCGAAAGGGAATCTTTTCTGTATTTTAAGTCATTGAGTCTAGCATTTCGTTTCATTAAAATTATTTATACAAGGTGAAGTTTACAGTAAAAATTGGTGCCCATAACTTCTTTGTTGTACCCTAATTACCTGAATAACTGATTACATTAGTATTGAAAATAGCAAAATCAAGTTAGATATAGGAAGCAGTAAATCTAAAATACTTTTTCGTTAAAGGTAAGTAATTGAATCCGAGTTATTGTTGTCTTATTGGTGAAATTGAGACTTTTCACCTTTGACGTTGGATCTCAGAGAATTCAAGCTTGTAGTATTGTATGAGTTGAGAAAGCATTCGACCTACATAGGTTTTAGTATTTTAGCGCCTTCCTGCGAATAGGTTGGCTGTTTGCAGGCCGAAGCCCCTGAAAGTTGTGGCCACCTCGTAATCTTGTCCTATTTTGAGCATATCTCATATGACTGACCTTGAAAATTGGGACGGGTTATCGTTTGACAAGCTATGAGTGCAAAACCCAATCCCCTTTTCGCAGATTTTGCACCAGGGTGAAACGGGAAGTGTAGTCCATCCCCCGTTACAATTTTGTTCTTTTATCCTGTTGGTTTTCGATTAGATTTTTGTAACTATCCATCACCAACATTGTCATCATTGTTGATTGTATTTCCATTGTCATTGACTTCTTGTCGGTAAAATGTCTCTGCTTATAGTGTTTAAACAGTTAATATTGAATTCATGGTGAAAGCGGATTCATTTCTTTTTGTTTCTTCTGGTTTTTTGAATCCAAAATTTGTTTTTGCAGAGCGCGAGAAGAGACTAAAACATCGGGAAGAACAGAAATGGGCTTTGGAGAATCCAGAGTTAGCATGGCAAGTTGGTATAACGCTGAGAAACGGTGAAATCGACGGAGACAATGGGGAAAAGCAGCAAAGTGAACTTAAGTAGGAAACAATGTTCTTCTTCGAACATCTAAATTAGAAATATTGTTTTTGTTTTTGATTGTTTTCGCCTGCTTCTAGTAAATCGTTACGCATGTCTTATTTGTGAAAATTAGGTTGTTCAGAGTTCTTGCCCACGCTTCGCAAAATTCCCCACATTGCTGTTTTAGATCTCCCAATCTCCCATGAAAACCTCTTTTGACAGTTTTCTTAGTAAGCAATTTCTATGAGTTTCCTTGCAATAAAACCCTCTAGAACTTTCGACAATTTCCAAGATCTCTACCTCGCCTGCGTTTAGCATGACCATCCCTTTCATTCACAGACGGCAAAATTAGAAAGCCCGCAAAGTTTTCTTTCCTTATTCAATTTAAAATTTTTGCTATAAATAATTTGTTTGTTCATTTTAGAGACTCGGATTCTTATCTTGAAAAAGATGAAGATGAATACACTGCGATGTATAAAGGTAAGAATAACTTTTGAAAATGTATTTTGAATTCTACAACTTTGGAAAATTTCGAATTCCGAGCGGAAGCTTAGAATTTTTTTGTAAAATATTGTTTTGCTTCCAGATTTCCCAATGACTGCATGTTTGGTGTGTTGTGAACGTTGCGCTAACTACATAGGCCATAAATGTAATGTTGGAAATATCTTAGAAGTAGGGGCACAGTTTTTAGTTTTGCAGTCAGAGCAAATACTCCTCTTTAGACTGTAAAAGACATCATTGTTGAATTGTATTCTACTGGCATTTGAGTTTTAATTACAATTGGCTCTCAAATTTCAAGCTTCACTGTTTCTATAAATTTGAATTTTTAGTTTTAAACTTTAGGGAGAAGCTTTTGTTGCAAATTGGTGCATGCTATATCTACTTTTTCAACATTTTTGCAGTCAGAAGTGATCTTGTATTCATTTCACGAAACGAAGTGATGGAAGACTTATAATCACGCCTACCTACCTCATTATAAACTGTGTTTGATCAGTCGATAGGCTGATTAGTGTTTTCGTTGAATGATTGAGTGATCAGATTGTATCAAATATTTTGATATATACAATTAAAATGAAAATTCACTGACTTTGGTCAAAAGTTGAATTTTCGGATGAGTGCGGTGTTCGTTATTAGCTGAAAAATTACAGGCTTCCCACGCCTCCTTAAATTTCTTAAATAGAGGAAATATATTTTAGGAAGCCTTAGAAATCTATTATTATCAAATTCATCAAAATCTGCTTAAATGTCCTTAAGAAATATAGCTTCTAGTAGCAATTGAGATATTTTTGTAAAGAATTTATTGTGCAGAATTTCACGCCGGTGAATCGCAAAAAGTTCTCATAAGGAAAATTTGATCTATTTTCTTTTGCAATTTTGCTTTAGGAAATAGCTTGATAGGGACAGTTTTTTGTGCTTTGTTGGTAAGGAAGGGACAAATAACTGAAAAACCCGCGAGAACCCGCGAGAACCCGCGAGAACCTTCCTAAAGCTACTTTTTTAGTATAGGTTTTTTTTGTCTTAATTTGCTCTAAATTCTCCTTAAGATTTAGTAGAAAATCTCCTTTTTCTGCTTAACACTTAAAATCCTTATTTTTTTCAGTAGAAAAGTGTGGGAGCCTTGAATTATTTTGATGTTAGGTTTGTTTATTTATATATCAATTCGTAAATTAATAAATTTAATTTTAATTATTCATGCATTAAATATCTGTTGTTGTTTTACCACAGTCATTGCTGCAGTGAAAAGACACAAAGATGTGTGGCCATTTTTGGAACCTGTGGAGGAGTCATGTGCTCCGCAGTATTACGATATTATTGAGGTTTCTAACTTTTTATTTCAGATTGAACTCCATTCTACGACCCTGATCCCAGATGCGTCATAGCACCTGTAGAGTAGTGAGGGGCCAATTTCAAAGGTTTTCCGATAAATTTCAAAACCTTTATCTTTACCAACAGCAAAAGTCCGAAAGTTTTCCATCAAAACTTTAAAATTTCCGAAAATCCGACGATTTCGAGAAAAAGGGGGCCATTATCCCCTTGCCCTTGGCTACGACGCCCCTGTCTGATCCCCCTTGCTTTGAAGCTCTGAAAATTGCATATAATTTTACCTTTCATGAATGCAGCAAAGTGGCTTACATTAGTCATTAGGATTCTACGTCTCTTCTTCATTTGGAAATAGAGAATTTCTTTCAAGTATTTGTGAGGCTTTTGGAAATGTTGTGTTTTCTTAGAAGATGCATATGCAGTACTCTTTCTTATGAATATTTTCTTTGCATTTTAAGAATCCAATGGACATTTCTACCATGGAAAAGAAGCTTGATAACAGCAGCTATGCGAATAGAGATGACGTGAGTGTGTTTATTATGAATATCTGCCAAGTGACTCTATACTAACTCCAGAGGGATACCTTATTCATACCCCTTTGCCAATTGATTTTTGAACCTCCTTCTATACTGACCATTAGGTAGTGAAAAGTAAAAGATCAAAGTACAGTACTTTATCTTTTTAATCAAAATAAGCAAGCGCATAAATATGATTCAACTTTTCGTTTGTCTTCTTTATAAAATCAGTAAAAATCTTTTTCCATCTGTATAATTTGTAATATATTTTTCCCGTTAACAGATGACTGCAGATTTCAAATTGATTGTCTCAAACTGTCACAGTTATAATGGCCCAGACAGTCGTAAGTTAGATAAATTGGCTTTTAGAAAAAACCCTCTTTCTTACTCAGAGGGCCATTTTCTTTTCTTAAATATTGGGTAATTTGAATATTTTCTTTACTCTCTAATTCTGCCATGATCTTTAACATTGTATGCTGATCTTTAATTTTAATATATTTGATTATTTAAAAGCTTATAATTCCATCTGTAAATAGCATACACGAAAATGGCAAACAATTTAGAACGTGCATACAACAAACATTTTGCGAAGGAGTTTCCAGAAGAAGTAATTGTTAGTGATGAAGATTATGATGTTGATGAAGATGACAGTTTTTCGTCAAGAAAGCGTGGAAAATCTCGCCTAAATGAAAAGAGCTCAGCAAAGAAGAGCAAGATGGGCTGTAAGTTTTGTTATTGTGGTCTTAATCAAAGTTATTATTTTGCTTTTTTAAACAAGCACTAAACTGAAACAAAAAAGGAAGAAAATACATTTTTGTTGAAGCTCTAGCTTAGTTGAGTGGAAAATTTTTCAAATTTAAATAAACAGCGTGAAACTTTTCTTAGGTGGAATTTTTCTATGAAATTAATAATCTTCCCGCCTAACGTTTCCTATGCTGAAAATCTCCCTCAATTTTCACTTACTAAACTACATCGCCACCAAGACCTTAGATTTTCCCCTCCCATCTCCTTACTTAATTAGGAGCATTGTTATTATCTTTCTTTCTTGTGCAATTTTCTTCGCTCTCATCTTTTCCAATCATTTTAATCTCTTTCTTTCTCTCCTTTGCTATTAATTTTTACCATCCGTTGATCAGTAAAGCTCACACCCTGTTGCACTGCATTGTTCTGCACTGACTCTAACTTTTGACATTTTCTTCTTAGGTGGGAACCCAAAATCAGATGATAGCCCAGGGAATGACAGGCAGTATCAGTCTCCTGGAGCCAGTCTACATGCAAACCCAACCCCAAATCTATATCCAATTAACCCATTTCCGCCGCAGAATATTTTGCGCTATGGTAACCTTGCGTATGCCGGCAATGTTTTGAGAGCATCAATGCTACAGAGCCAACTTCGTGGCACAGGTATCTATCAGCTGTTAAATGCTGCAAATCCCACATCATCAAGTGGCTCCAGCCAACCAACAATTGCTCCTCAAAGACTTCCTTTTCCAGGCAGACCGGACATGCGAGCTTCAATACCACCATCGTCTCCCCAATTTGCTAACTTAATGAACCGGACACCAACAGCTAGTACAGGTATCTCTAATTGTCTAAAGACTTCAGACCAGTGGTTCTTAACATTTTTCGAGGCACTGAACAGATGCATTCTTTGAACCCCTCGTAGTTGGAGATTTAAAATGTGTTTAAAATGTATGATATAGCTATGTACTGTATTAGTTGTCAAACAGTACTACGCATCTTTTGTAAACCAAGTCACTGTTCCAGCACAGTGTGTTGTCATGAATCATATGAATGGAGTGAACCAAGCTGCCAAATACCTGAAACTGACTCACCAAGCCCCTACGGTTTGTTTGAGCCCAGGTTCAGCACCATTGCTCTACGCATTACAAACATTTAAAAGATGTACTTCTCATATCATATGTAGTGAAGTTTAACCAAAATATTTCAACATTGAAGATGAGGTAGTAAGGTTCAAAACAGGCTGTTTGGTTATTTCTTTGGCTGATTATCTACTGAAATCATTCACCCTTTTGACAAAGTTTTGTTATTTGAAGTATTGATAGGTCCTTAATTAGTGTTTAAGCTTCTTCAATCTTTAAATTTGGCACATGTGACTATTTTATACAAGTTTCTTGCACCACCAAAAATCTTCGAGGATTTAAGTGCATAACAGCTGATTTTATTTTTTATGACATGGGACTTACTTTAGAGGAAGGCTTATTCAAAGGCCGCTCTAAAATTCTTTCTGTGGTTGGTCATGTTTCCTTGATGCTACAGCTACAATACATATGGTTTTTTATGAATTTCTAGAGCATTGTTAAAGAAAGAGGGGCAATTTAAGGATTTACGGTTGTTGTATGGTGGAAATGTTGATTTCCTTTGTTGTCTTTTGACAGGCCCAGCAACAACACAGGTTCAATCACCACCTAATCAAAATCCGATGACAGCTGTCTTAAATCAACAAGCTATTATTCGAGGCCTCCTTGCAAGAGGAAATGCAAATGCTGCGCGGCAGGTTGCTCAGTTTACACCAGAACAACTTCAAATGTTACAACGTATGAGTATTTTGAGGCAACAGGGTTTCCAGCAGAGATTGCAGATGCAGCATCAACAACAGCAAAGTGTTGGACGTCAACTACAACATCAGCAGTTGAGTAATTTGCAACAAATAAGCAATCAACAGCAGCAGCAACAGCAGAATAGTTTAAAACAACAGCAGCAACTTCAGCAGGCGCGTGTAATTCAGCAGCAACAGGGTATCCTGCAACAACAGCAGAACCTTGGGCAGTTGCATCAACAACAACCTAGTATGGAGCATCAGTTACAGCATGAACAGCAAAGTAATGTGCAGCAGCAACATCTTCAAAGCAGATCAAAGCAACAACAACAGCCTGAAGAGTATGCAGTACAACTTCAGCTGTTGATGCAACAGCAACAACAACAAAATGGGAAACTACAAGAGCAACAAGTAGGATCTAACATTATGCAACAGCAACAACAAAAACAAAGTAGTTCTCAGGAGGAACAACAACAACATAGCAAGCAACAACAACTGCCTGCAGAATATCCACTACAACTTCAGCTGTTGATGCAGCAGCAACAACAGCAAAATGGGAAACTACAAGAGCAACAAGTAGGATCTAACATTATGCAGCAACAACAACAAGAACAAAGTAGTTCTCAGCAGCAACAACAGCAGCATAGCAAGCTTCAGCAGCAGCTGCAGCAACATCTTAAAATACAGCAAGACAGAGAACCAAGTGCTTTGCAGCAACAACACATGAAACAGCAGACCATTGCACAAAAACAGCAACCACAGCAGCAGCTGCAGCAACCACAGCAGCAGCTGCAGCAACCACAGCAGCAGCTGCAGCAACCACAGCAGCAGCTGCAGCAACCACAGCAGCAGCTGCAGCAACCACAGCAACAGCAGCTACAGCAACAGTTACAACCACAACCACCTCAAATGGAACAACGGCTACAGACACATCCAAATGAAGATCATGAGAAGAAAGCAAAGAAAATTGGAGAACACGAGGATTCAAGAGAATTATTTCACAAGCATCCAAAGCCTACCTCTTGTCAGCAACAACAGGAGCAGTTTAGCTTACAACTCCAACAACATCTAAAATTGCAACATGAACTAAAACAAAAGCAATCACCAGCAGGTGAATCAATAATCAATGTTGATCAGAAATCAAAGTTCATGTCTGCTTCATGGTTTTTAGAATCATGCTTTGCTAGTGTTGTTCCCATTCTTCACTTCCGAGCTTTTGATTGTTGTGAAATGTCTACATTGGTTACTAATTCTTACCTGAATTGATAAATCCATCAAATCACTGATAAGTGATTGGCGAAAACATCGAATCACTCTTTTATTGTTTCATAAATTGATTGTATGATTGATCCATCTGTTGCTACTTAGATGCATGGTTATTCCTCTTGCCATTTTAGCTTGTTCACGTTTGATTGCTCGATCAATAAAATCATTGTTTGATCAGTTTAATTTATGATCTATCACTTGAATCATCACTTAGATGGTTGATCACCTTGCATCATATTGCATCATTCTGCATCATACTACAGCATACATTGTTGTCTGATACTTGTTGCATCATTCATTTTCAGCTATTGTGTCAGCTGCTGCTCCTCCTCCCCAGCCTCCGCCAGCCGCAAGTTCAGGTCAACCTTGTAACCAAGATGAAAAAGGAAAGCCTGATAAGCCAGAGGTTGACATAAGTTCAAAGAAAATCGAGGAGTTGCACGCAATTATTGAGGATCCTTTGTCTGAAGAAAACAGAAATAAGAGAATCAGTGTGGAGGAGAGCAATCAACGGGTAAGAAAGTGGCTGAATGCAAATACACCATTTTTTGGCAGACAAGAGGATGATATTGAATTGAATGAAACGAAACATGTAAATAAAAAAGAACATAATTTAGGAGATTCAGCAAAAATATTGAATGTAAAGACTGAAATAATTGAAGAAGGTGATAACAGTAAACGCAGTGTTCCACGTACTGTAGGTACTGTTAATTACTCGCTACCAAGACATGGTTTAGTGGCGTCACTTCCTCATGGCGCAACTTTTGTGCCAGGTTTCATGCAAACTGGGTCACGGAACCACTCAGGACAGCAAGCAGCACATGAAATTCCGACTGTAGCAACAATAGCTAATACTCAGACGTTAAATCCGGTTGTGCAATCCAATGTAAGCAAAAGTTCGTTCCACATTGAGAATTTAGTTAGTACTAGTTCACTAGATTTGTCAGCCACTAAAAATGTTAACGTCAATAGTGTGCAGCTGGCATCTGTTACTGTAGGCAAGCACGTTTCTCCTAATCAGATTCATTCACAAAATGTCATCACTCTACAGGAGAAGGACCAGCTAAGTACATCAAATCTTGAGAAAAGAAATGAAGCCAGATTTATCAACGCGATTCCAACATCGTTGCATCAAAAGGAGACACGTAAGATCCCAGTATCAGCTACAGGGATATCCCCTTTAAGGATATCCCCCTCTGTTTCTCTGTTTGGCAGTATGGGAATGTTGCACACATCAAAACAAGGAACCAGCATTGCAACAAAGAGTAGAAGGACACCTACTCATGTGTCCCCTTCGTCACATGGCTCATCAATGTCTCCACAAGCCTCTTCAGTTAGAACTAATCTTTCCAGTTCTAGAACAGAACAACCACGATCTCAGAATGCTTCACCGCAGAATTTACCGAGCAGTAATGAGATTTATCAAAAAGTATCAAAATTTGGTTCAAATTTCCCACCCTATGGTATGGAGTTTAGTAGGCCACCACTTTCGATGTCAATGCCACTTTCAAATCTTTTGCGTCCATCTGATGCAGCTCGTAGACTTCATCCTCAGCAACAGCCGCAGCATAATTTAGCTGAGGCAATCAGAAGTCGTTATGTGGAAAATGAGAGATTGGCAGCTTTAAATGCTTTCAGACCGCCACACATGGATGCTACGTCATCCTCGTTTAAGCAAGGTATGTGTGTTTTTAAACCCCTCAATTCTTGAATCGAACATGAGGCGTAAGGAGGGGGGGCTAGTTTATGTCACCAAAGTTGGATACTCCTCTGGTTATTGTAGCTAAGCACATAATTTAACAATTGTTTTATCATTGCCGCAAATACCCAATGGAATAAGATTTTTTGTTATTGTAATGTTGAAAGTATGCTGATCCACCAAGAATTGATTGCTGACCAGACAGACTCGAGTCACTTGTTGCCATAACTGCTCAATCGTAGCCTGTGTAGTAACTTTATACACTAGAGCAGCGGTCGGGAATCTATGGCTCGCGAGCCTCGTGTGACTTTTTTCAAGACTGAATCTGGCTCTTTGGCTCGTAGACAAGTCTTAAAAAGTTTTCTTCAAAGCATTGCAAAACAGTGAATACCTCCAAAAAGACCTTCCAAAGTTACCACTTGTGTCATCTTCGGTTGTCATTTAGCTCGAATTGCCAATTTTGTATCGAATTAGAAGATTTTGTGGTCTCACGCGACACCAATGCCCAATTGTATGGCTCTCATTTAAAGCCATTTTTAAATTTGAGGCTGCCATGGCTCTTTCAGCCAAAAAGGTTCCCGACCCCTGCACTAGAGTGATATTTTGAGTAGATTTCATATTATATGATTAACTGCTTTAATTTATCACATAATTTTTATTCATTATTACATTTAGTGATCCTGGAGCTTTAACAGCTGGAAATAGTTTATGTTACCAGTGTTAGGCTGCTAAAATCAAGTAAAAAAACATACCCTTTGGCATCCAATTATAGGGGTGTGTAATAGGGAGGGGGATAGACATGTCATTGATCACGCATAAATTTGGTGATTGTACTTTTTACAAAAGTCTTTCTTTTGGGGGGCTAATGAATCGATATGGAAGTAAAGCTTTTGAAAATAAGCCTGCGATGGCCCCAGCATTGGGTGCTGCCAAAAGTTATGGTATTTTTCTTGCAAGTGTTTGCTAAATAGACTCAGCATAATTCACACTTACAATTCCTTCTCCTCTCGTTTCAGATCAGCAAGGTTCCTAAAGCTTTGCATCAAGAACAAGGGACTCATATTTCTAGGATTTTCTATATTTCTAAACCTTGTTTGTTATTGTACTTTTATAGTGGCAGTAGAGAAAGTTATTATACACTACATCAACGGGATTATTTATAAAAATTGAAGTTATATTTCAGCAGTATAAATGTTATCAAAAATTTGTTTTGAGGTTTTGAATTTAGATTGTTAATTGTGACTGTCTACAGCCAGCGAGCATCTTCCTGTTTTTTTACAGCCCACACCTGCAAATTATGGCTATCCGTATTCACCTTTCCACCATCAGTTTTCCCAATCAGTTTAGACCACTGTTACTAGCCTCCCACTACCGGCAAATCGTGTAGTTTGGACTTTTTTTATGTATGTACTCAAATGCCTTACTCTAATTAGTTATCCATTCATTTTACACTCAAAATCTTAGGCAGTAGCCTTACTTCTTGAAAGCAAAATGCAGTATGCCACATTTCCACAAAAAATAGCCCATGTGAGAAATATGTAAAAATGAAAAAGGTCAAGCTTATTTTTGTATTGTTTTCCAGTCAACCCAATTTTACAACCTTACTTTTTAGATAGATTCCAGATTTCTGTACATCTGCATTTATCTAATTTATTCTCTCGTCATTTTTCATGCCAAAAATCAAGAACTATAGCTTTTTCAGATAAAAAAAACCATATTTTTCCATGATTCCTTTATGTAAGTAGATTGGTCTCGCTCACTCTCAAGTTCCAGTCAGAATCATAATTATGTATTTTGCCAAGCTTTGTGGTGCAAGTGAATTCGTCAAATTTATTTGCAAGTCATTCCCGGTCAAAATCAAGGACTATAGCCTTACTTTTTCGACACAATCCTGCTGTTCTCACACTTTTATTTGTGCACGTAAATTGGTCTGCTTTATTCGCCAATCATTTGCACTCAAATTCAGAGAGTATAGACTTGCTTTTTAGACAAAATCACCTATTTCCACATCTGTCCAGAATTAGATTTGTGTAATTTATTTTTCACTGCTTGTAGTCAAAAACAAAGGCTCTATCCCTACTTTTCAAATTAAATCCTCTATTTTTCCACACTTTCTGCACAAAATTGTTCTAGTTTGTATATTCCAATCAAAATCAAGAACAACAGCTTTGCTTTTTAGACATGGTTTTTCATTTTTATGAATTTAATTCGACTAAATTTGTCTAATTGCTTTTTTAGACATGTCCTCTATTTTCCCACACTATAGTACACTAAATTGGCTCAAATTATTCTTCACTCAAAGTTAAAGGATACGATTTACCTTTCTAGACAAAATCATGTATTTCTCGTATTTTGTAAACTAGATTGGTATAAATTATTCTCAGTTGATTTCTAGTCAAGATCCAGGTCAAGATCTAAGGCTTGCTTTTTAGGCTAAATCCTGTTTCTCTTTAAGACTATAAGCTTGCTTTGTTGGCCCAATTGTGTATTTTTTTCACACTTGTCATAACCAAGTTGATTCAATTTGTTCTCTAATACATTTCCTCTCAGAAAAGGACTAAAGCTTTTCTTTATAAGCACTACTCTTTACACTTTGCTACACTAGATTGCTTTACTTTATTTTCAAGTCAATTTCCAGCCAATCTCAAAAGGCTAGTAATAATAATAATAATTTTTTTAAAAATTCATTTATAATATCTCATTGAATATTACAAGTGCAAATCTCACTAAAAAGGCAATCTGTACTTGGCTGGCTTACAAAAAAAACAATAAAAAAATATAATAATAGTAAAACAGAGCTATAGTTTATACAATGTTGTGTCAGTAAGAGGAGTTCTGGGTCAGTCCCTGGTTTGTTTCTCATGCAAAAAATGTAATACGTGGTGCGTATGATGATGGTGGTCATTACCATTGTTGTATAGTTGAGGTGAGGTTTTTCAATGATAATAATTTTTTTCAAACTTTCATATGAATATATTTATTACATAAAATAATACACCTCTCATATAATGGCAGTGTACCATTGGCTAGTTTGTACTATACATTAAAAGCAACCAAAATAATAATGATAATAGACATACAACATAACTCAAAGGTGAAATAATAAAAGGAATTAAATGTTCAGAAGTTCTGGGCTGTTCCATGGTTTATTTCTTTGGCAAAAGATGAAGTCCTAATAGCAATGTTGATGGTCTTCATAATAATTCCTTTCAGTACGAGGTTGTCAAAGTTTAGATCCTGGAGCAACGATAGAATAGAACCACATGAAGAGCCCATAACACCAAGAGCACCCATGGAACAATTAATAAAAGTAATTTTGTTATAGGTAGAGGACAGATCCTTGACAAGTCTGTTGTACTTATTGGCTTTCCTTATACTATTAACCTGCATATTAGTCTCAAAGCTTAGTGTAAGTTCTAGAATGTAGAGTACGTTATTCCCCGTGAGGTAATCAAACATGGAGAAGTAAATTGAAGGCAAATCAGCATAGATTTTGCATTGGCTAAGATATGAAAATATGTTAGCAAGGTAGAGAAGAACAGAGTTATGGCACCAAGTGTATCTCCCCTCCTGGAGGTAGCATTTACAGTTAAATATCACGTGTTGTAAAGTTTCTGATAGAAGGCAGAATGAACATGCTGACGATTGAGCAATGGACCATTTGCAAAGATTTTTTCGAGTTGGAAGAGTGTTGTTGAGATATTTTATAGAGAAGTTGAAAATATTTCTCGGCATATTTTGTTGAACAGTTGACCAAATGCTTGAAGTTTTCCGGCATGAAAAGTTGAGAATAGATGAGATTACCAGGCCTTGAGAAAGTAGTGTATTTTTGATGTGATCTTCGTGCTCATGCTGTATAGCTTTCAAAACTTGTTTAGTATCCTGGAACTGGTCATACTGAAGATTAGTGCCATAGCTTGTATCGACCCAAAGTGATTTAATGTCAGGATTAGGTGAATGATAACAATAATAATAAAGTAATTAATTAATATTTAGGCACGCAGCGCTATCAGCGAGTTAAAAAGCTGCTCTTCCTAGGTGTCGAGCTTGATTGCTAATACCCATCTCAGATTTTCAGAAGCTGCTTCATTTCCTTTTTGAGGTGAACTAGAGAGTGGTAGTTTCTTTGTTGTTGTGGGATCTCGATCCATGCTGTAGCCTTGACTTCCAATCACACTTGTGTCTTATCCACACTATACTAACTGAGTTGGTCTAATCCTTCTACTACTAGTTTCCACTCAACGCCAAAGGGGCCACTTAGAACCAAGACTATAGCCTTGCCTTTTGGGTAAAGTTTCTATGTTCTGATAGTTTCTCACTTAAATGGCCGAATCTATTCATCAAGAATTTCTAGTCACACTCAAAACTATAGCCTTAC
>OLMO02000273.1:9370864-9406280 GCA_900291935.2 Cassiopea xamachana
TATATTATATATATATATATATTTATATAATCTTATATCTATATTTATAATCTATATTTATAAATATATTATATATATATATATATATTTATATAATCTTATATCTATATTTATAATCTATATTTATAAATATATTATATATATATATATTTATATAATCTTGTCGATTGTAAACTTTGGGAGTTGAACTATGCTTTGGTGATAAAAACAAATGTGAAAATACCGAATGCATGAACTGCATCTGAACAGAGGACATCTCGAGCATTACCCAATAGCCCAGGTTCCAATGCAAGTGAAGAGCAGCATATCCTCAAACAACATACCACTGATAGAAATGCATCTACTTAATAAATAGTATACTTCTATTTCATAATTCTGTTTAACAAGGTAGCACTAAGAAAAACGTAGCTCTTAAAACTTTGCACTGAAGAAAGTGGATCAGAAAGCATGCTATTTGAGTAGGCCATTATCAACCAAATTATGTTCTAGGGAAAGCGCCCGAAGACGTCGAATTAACAATTCTTTGCATTGTGGGGTCACCTGTGCAACAGCATCTCGTCTCTCCAATCTGTAATGTGACGTGCTCTCTTTGCTTTGCACGATGCCATCGTTTCCTTTCAAAAGGTTAATTCTTTTGTTGTCTTCTGATCTATTCGAGCTGTTTGTAAGATAAGGATCATCACTGGCAGCCTCCTTATTTGCATCTAAATTCAAGCCCAGTAGGTTTTCGAGCATTACATGCTCATAATGAGAACGAAATTTGGGTACTTCATCATTGAAGCTCTTGCGTCGTAGGACAGCTTTTCCGTCTGCTACAAGAACTACTCCAAAATCTGGCCTGATAGCCCTCAGATCCATAGAACTGTACATTCTTCGCTTGGGATTAAGTTTCCCATTATTCTTTACTTTTGAGTACAAAACTTTGAAGTAGCTTTTAGTTTGATTTGACTCACTTTCCTTTTCACACTGATTAATTCCAATTGACAATGGTTGAAACAAATTTTCCTTTGCAGGTTCTGCACAATCTGCCATTTCTCCTCTAGAATATGACCCCTTAATCTGCCTGAACATGACTTATCATTGATGTCGTGGAAGAGGTAGCTGCTACTGTAACCGTCACCATTTACACTATTACCTTTGATGCTATAACCTTTGATGTTATCGCCTTTGATACTATCACCTTTGATACTATCACCTTTGATGCTTTCACGTTTGATGCTATCACCTTTGATCCTATGCTATCGCCTTTGCTGCTATTAACTTTGATGCGATCACTTTTGGTATGCTATCACTGTTGATGCCAACAGCTTGATCCTTCCAAGTTTGCTGTCCTTAACGTTGCCCTCTTCGCCTTTTCTTCTTAAGTTACATCAAGACCAAGCTTGGTAATTTGACTTGCTACAACCTACGCCGAGTACTACGTGAAAGGTCTTTTCATGTTTGTATTTATCTCGCTGCTTCTGTTAGGAAACGGAAGACAACAACTGAACCTGGTGCTTGGCATCCACAACGTAAATAGCAAAGCAAATTGCATTTTACAGTCGTAATTTTCAATAGCATTTGATGGCTGTGTACAATGAGCAGTCACTAGTTATACGTAATTATCTTCTTTGCAATGGGAATTCTGGTGCCCGACATACGTCTTGACGTTAGAACTAATGGCGATGATTACAACTATAGTCAGGCCTCGTAAACATTACGCAAAACAAAACTGCAATTACGTGACATCATTTCGAATAGAGAAGTGCAATCCTTACTCATTACTGCGCTCAATCACCTTTTACGATAGATTCTAACTATAACAAATGTCACCCAAAGGAAATGCTTACAAGGGAATTGCGTTGTTTTCCATTCATTGGAAGACAGAAGAAAGCCCTTCCCGAACTCGAAAGATTATTCTATTCCATTAAACATCCCACTTTCCAACTATTCTTCTCTTAATTCTCTCATAATTACTTACTCAAAATTGCTGATACTTTAGTTGGATTATATTAACATATCAAATTCACTTTCCATTAGCAAATTTGTCTTACTTACTTTTACTTTACCAATGATAAACTGATAAATACACACCAATTACACAACACTTTAAATTCATCTTCGCTTACTCTTTACATTACTCATTCAAATATCAATAGTGCTGCATGATACAGAACCAAAATTTAATAGTCTTAATTATATGCTACTAGCTGCATAATCAAATCACCAATACATGACTGGACGTTGTAGTAGGAATATTTGTATACTTGGGATTAAGCCAAATTTTAATACCTTCCCTATCCAATTAAAAATATATTAGTATTCTATATCAATAATATATACTACATTTTAATGCAAATTATTTATAAACTATTAGCACTGTGCAAGTCATGCTATCTTTTACCAATACATTGTTTAAACTTTCTCACTGAATATATCTGCAATGTTCAGTAGTAAAACAGAAATAGTTCCCTCTTTTCCCACCAGATTGCTTACTCATTCTAAGTCAGTGAAATACATAACAATACAAATTCACACACAAACACACACACATGCTCTCTCTCCACCCTGATCTGTCTCTCTCTTTTGCTCTTTTTCTCTCTCTCGTTAAACGAGATATGGGTAAATGTCTCTCACTTTAAATTTGAAAAATAGAACACTATTGAAGATTATTATTGATGACATAATGACAGAAAAATGGCAGGAAGAACATTCGAATTGGGAAAGCCAACTTAAAATCAAATAGTAACATTTAAAATAAATCTAACACACTACACTTTAAGAATTTATCAAAAGTTATCCACAAGAAGATTCTATTCATACTACAATGTTATGGCACTTTTTGCATAGATACAAAAGATAAATTTGCAGTATCAGATTTTACCTAGGAGTACATACAGTGTTTTTGTTCTTTTAATACCAATTTACTAGAGAAATCAACCTAAAAGGAAGCAAAGAAATGGCATAGTTCAAATAACTGCTTTTCATGGTGTGTGGGAGTTTTACTATCAAAAAAGAAGGGTAACCTGTAGATTTGGGTGTTCAAATGTTAGGGAGAGAAATAAGCTCTCTTTGGCAAATATTGTTACATTTATGAAATGCTCACAGTAAATGGCAAAAATCCTATTGTCAAAATGGATAACAAAAGCGCCAAAGACTAATAGCAAATGAGACATTGAGGGTGCTCTACCATGAACTTAAATACCATTATTGAATCTCTGTGAAGGTGTTATGCAAAGGGAAGGGTGATATGAACCAAGAAGTAATAGCACTGTTTCGGTAAAGCACTTCCTAGTAGTTGTGTTTACCAATAGTCTATGTATTCAAACATACTATATATAAATATGAATATGATAACACACACACACACACACACACACACACACACATATATATATATATATATATATATATATATATATATATATATATATATATATATATAGACAGACACTCAAGAAAAATTCCAACTCTCAACACAGTTCACTGTAGCTTCATGAACTGATGAAGCTACAGCAAAACATGTTAAGAGTTGGAATTTATCTTGAGTATCTATGTTTAAAATTTTCTATGGTGGAGAAGCATTTGATTGTTTATATATATATTTAAATATATATATATATATATATATATATATATATATATATATATATATATATATATATATATATATATATATATATATATATATATATATAGACAGACACTCAAGAAAAATTCCAACTCTCAACACAGTTCACTGTAGCTTCATGAACTGATGAAGCTACAGCAAAACATGTTAAGAGTTGGAATTTATCTTGAGTATCTATGTTTAAAATTTTCTATGGTGGAGAAGCATTTGATTGTTTATATATATATTTAAATATATATATATATATATATATATATATATATATATATATATATATATATATATATATATATATATATATATATATATATATATATATATATATATATAAATGAATGTATGTGAACAGCATTAAATTTGCATACCACAAGCATTGCAAGAGTCAATATCCTTGCACTATTTGCAAATGAGAAAAAAACTGAATAACATACCCAATCAATTAGATCAGAAGTATCATTTTAGGAGTGCTTTGATTTCATCTGATTCTGCTGCATCATAGTAAGAAGAACCATCTGGAGCTTTCCCATCTTTCTTAGCTCCCTGAAAATTGAAACAAGGTGAAAAATTTACATATAGAAATTGTATATAAAATTCTTAGACTTTCAACAGTAAACCAACTCATTAAGATCAGAAGTAAATATAATGAGCACAGTCACTTTGGAACTAACAGTACACAAGCTGCAGTTTCCCCAGCAAATTGCATAACAGTCTTCACATGATATGACAGATTATTTTGCTAGTAGCACATGAAAACAATCCCATCCATTTTAGCAACTTTCATCATTCTCTTTTGAGCATTTTTGGGCTATGGAGCGGGATAGAATCTGGTGGAAGCAACCTAACAGGATATTGGTCTCCAAGAGCATTCTAGTATTTTGTGAAAAATGGTCCATATTGGACATCTTGGCTTTTGATTTACCATCAGCTTCCGCCTTCTAAGTTTGGAATAATATCACTATTGTGCGTGCTTTGAACATGACTGAGAGGAATTTCTGCGCTTGCTTTCCATACTTTCCAGTAGAGTCATTACCAAGTGGAATTACATTCCTTGTTTACCAACAAGTTTTGTCAAACACAATTATTACAATGTTTTCAGACATCTTCAAAATCTGGATTGTTTGACATTTTGTGTAGAAATTATGCTTACAAATACTTATAAACAGATATGACTTCTATCTCAAATAATAAAATTCAAAGCAGAACTAATAGGGTAACCAGAAAATTCATAGATTAATGCAAAACAAAGCCAACATTAGAAAACATAGCCAGGCCTTTTCTGGAATTTAGCCCATATTTCAGGCTTGAGAAAAAGTCAAAAAGGCCAGGCTCCCAGCTTGGGCTAGCCAGGGCGGGCAACCCTAGTGTTCACTATCTCATGTTCGATTTTCTATTGCAGGAAGCATGACAGCAGATACATTTAATCACTATAACATATATGTGTATCAAAAAAGAACAGATAGCACAAAACAGATATACTTGACCAAACACACAGAGAGAGAGAGAGAGACACAAAAACACATTAAGAGATGCAAACATACTATAAATACCTGAATTTCAGCACTGGGCTTATAGAGGTTTGTAAGTAATTTTGGTGGGCTTATATACAGGGGGCTTATATACAGGGGGCTTATATTCGGAGGGTCTTTTGGGTTAACAAATGACTTGTGTATGCCAAACAATTGACCATTCAGTGTCCAATCAGAGAGGCTAATAACAACAGTTAATGTGTAACAATTCACAAAAGAACAGAATTACATGGAATAAAATAGGACAAACATGATGTATGCAAAGGTTTTGTGAAGAAATAGGACATTCAGAGCACATGATAACAGTCATTTTATTTATGTGTCCAATGGAAACAACGTTTTCCATTGAATCCTAACTATACACACAGAATCCCAAATGTAAGCCCTGGGCATATTTTTGGGGGCTTATATTTAGAAGGATATTCTGGTTCCTCTACAGGGGGCCTTATATATGGGGGGCTTTCATTCAGGGAGTTTAAACTCGGGATTTTACATTATACAGACACAGATAAACAGATATTGGTACCACAGATAAACAAACACAAAACTAAAATTCATGGGCAGGTACAAACCTTTGACAAAAGATACTTGACACACTTTGCATGGCCTTCAAAGATGGAAGCAAGTAAAGGTGTTATTCCATGCTTGTCTGGTAGCTATGGAGAGAAAATCATGCCTATTAAAAGCCCATAGAATTCATCTATTCACAGGCAATGGCAAATCAGGCTTATGAACTTTGGCTTGATCATATCAGTGACATCTAGTATATATAAATATATATATATATATATATATATATATATATATATATATATATATATATATATATATATATATATATATATATATATATATATATATATATATATATATATATATATATATATATATATATATATATATATATATAAACATATATATATATATATACATATATATACATACATATATATATATATATATGGATATTATTCAATATTTTGTATTAATTCTATGTAGCTTTTGTGGCTACAACTTACCAAATAGTATAAGGAAGTAAGGTATTAGCAGATAAATGAAGAAATAATCCAAAAACTTTAATAGTTCATACATTTATATCTGCCCCTTTTGATACTAGGTATTCAATCACTTCCAGTTGACCATAATCTGCTGCATAATGAATTGCCATTCTTCCATTCAATAATTCTGCATTGATATCAGCATTCTTTGAGACAAAAAAAATGCTTCAAATCTTAACTAGAGAATTTTAGCTTCCATCAATGAATTTGCACCTAAACATAGCTACATTGAGACAATTAAATACCAAGATTTAATGGAATCTACTCTCAAAATTTCATGTGGATAAGGGGCAATAGAACTATATTTCAACAAGTCTACAATACAATTAAACAGTATGAAGATAAAAAATTAGTACATGTTTGAATGCATAGTCAAATAATTTGTCAATGAAAATAAATAAAAATGTTGTTCTATAGAAAATATACTTTCAAATCATAGTTTGCCTTTGGGTTCATTCCATTTCAAATCAACATGGATATGAAACCCACAGAACCAAATTTAGCCAAATTTTAGTACAATTGTAGGGGTGATGGAGATTTGCAAAAATGCCAAATTTGAGTAAAAAATTCCAACTCTTTCAAAAGATATGGCCATGTAAACATATGACTATATATGGTAATAATAACATTAATCCACCATTATGGACTTTTGCAAATTTTTGTCATGTAGTTGAATTTGCTGTTTCACTTGATTCAGCCATCCCATCATGATGCAAATATTTATTCTGGTAGAATTAAGGGTGCAAAATCTGAGTATAGTAAAAAAATTATCATGCATCCTGAAATGAGTACTTTAACCTCCAATTAGTGTGCCACGCCTTAGAAATATTAGTTATTGCAACTTACTCTATGCAAAAGTTCAACAAAATAAATTACAATGTGGAACATAATGGAGGAACGTCATATCTGGTGCATTATTTCCACATGGGATGATGTTAATTTTGGTAAAATAAGAAGATGGTTACTTTCTTCATTTTTGATAAGTCTTCATTTTGCTCTGATTTTAAATGAAATTGCCCTTTGGTTTTATGCCAGCATACCTAGAAAATTTATTGTGAGAACTGCACAAGCTATAGACAACCTTTGCAGTCCTTGCAGTCATTACTCAAGGTATGCAGGCATAATATCCAAAAGGGACAAAACCAAAGGCAAACTGAAGTTGCACACATTCTATGCAAGCTGCATGCAATAAAGTTTTAAGATTTCAGTGCATCCAGCAAAATGTCTAAGCTGGCATGATGGCAAATATACCACAAGTCAAAAATCACAAAAACTATTATCAATATTGCACACTTGCAGATGAGGGCAAAATTGCTCTAAAAAGTGTACACAAAAGCAAAGAATCTTCCACAAATGCACTAGAAAGCAACATCTCTTCCACAAGTACATGTAAGATTACAGCCTTGCAAATTCAAGATCCTGTCTGCAAAACATGGCAGTTCTTAACAAAATCTGTTGTGTGCATATATGCAAATATACACAAATAATGTGCAATGTGTGTACAACATTCCATCTATAATGAGTTGCCTCCAAATACAGATGTGTAGCTGTGCATTTTGATGTGCACTGGACAACCTTCTGAAAAACCTTTTGTGTGCACAAACAACACCTGTGAAGTGGCACAAGATATTTCACCCAGAATGCAAAATGTGGTGTTTGCACAGATGATACATTTTCTGCTTAAGCCACATACACAACCTGAAAATAGGCATGGCGAAGTAGATTATGGGTGTGGCAGGGAATAATCTTAGCTTGGAATCCAAATATTCGACCTCTGGCAGAAGACTCTCAACACACAAGCTTGAGCTAAAGCCAAACACCTACATAAAAGCTCATGATGCTGAACATTCAGACGGAAATTATAATAAAGTGTAAATTCTGTTTACTATTTGCTAAGGTGCACACTTGAAGTGCACAATCCATCGTTTATTCCTTGATAGTCAAGAGATCAGAATGTAAAATTATTTATCAAAAACTTGCTTCAAAGCCATATAATCGTAGTAATGCAGAAGTTTACCTGTTGCTCCACAAGCTTGGTCAACTGCTCCATATCTCCATTTTTTGTTGCCCAAAGAAGATCTTCACCCATTATCACTGTTAGTATACCTCAATTAAAGAAAGTTAAGACAATTAAGAGCCACAAAAGGAATGACTTACAACTTTGACTAAGTCAGACTTAATGCTGTCAAGGTGCCTAGGCCAAAGCTTAGAATTAAGGAGTGCAGCCTCGTTTACAAAATGCCCGGTAAGTGGGCTAGCCCGCTTAGAGAGACTCACCACATTAACAAATCCATAGGAACATTTGTTTCTCTTTATATGAGAAAGCAGACTAGCCTGGAAAGCGAGGTCTAGCTGAAGCAATAGTGAAATTTTCCATATAAAGTTTCAAGCCCGCTTGCCGGGGTAAATTGGGCATACTGCGCCTGTGTTTCACGCGTATCATTTTATAAGGAACTTAAATCTAGACGACTACAATATTTAATTGGCAACTTACATAGATACATTTATGAAACTTCTTTCCTACCTTATTTGTGCATTCATTCTTGAGTTCTAGCCAAACTAAAAGTAAAATTCAGGATATTGATTTTTCCTTATGTTTGTACCGGTTTCATGGCACTATATATGCAGTGAAAATCAAGGAACCACCAAGGAACTTTTAGTACTAGAATTTGATACAAAGAGGCCCAAAAATAAGGAACTTTTAGAACTAGGCCTTGAGCTAGGTTCCTTACGAAATTAAAAGCGTGTATTGTAGAGCACACGCATTCTCAAACTATACAATCTTCTTTTTGACTTTTGGCTATCTGTGTCAACTTTCACGATGCATGAATTATCCTAATCACGTCAAAGGCAAGCAAAAACATATTGACTAAAGAGCAGAACTTTATATACAAAGAAATTACGTTACCAAGAACTGTGCAGGTTTTCATATCAAACCGAGATCTCGCTATGATGGCTAGCCCGCTTACCAAGAACATATAAGTCAAAAAAAAGTCAAAATCCTTTCCCGCGCCCAATAGCACATAGGGCGGCGTCCATCTCCGACTCTCTAGCCCTAGGCCACGCGTCTGTGAATGCAGTGAAAGCTACAGCGGGAGACTGGTCCGCTGGTAGCTCCGCGTGTTTAACTTCCCCACTCCTTTCTTATTTATCGAGCGCCAGACGAGAAGGCAGTGAGTACCATTTTTAAAGTCTTTGGTACGACTCGGCCGGGGCTCGAACCTACGACCTACCGGTTGTGAGGCAGACGCTCTAACCACTTGGCCATCACTCCGGTTTACGAACATATAAACAGGTCCTAAATTTGTTTCTGCATTCCTAAATAAAAATAATCTCCTTAGCGACTAACTCATTTTTAGACAACGTAACCTTAACTATAATCATATAAAACTATAATATTCCACATAGATGTAATACTATATATGGACGTAGGAACTATTGAAAAATTGAGGAGCCAGAGGCATTCAGGATCACCCTAACAAGCAAAAGGGACAACTCTGTCAACTGCAAAGGTGCATTTTTACATACAAACTTGTAAAAGACTGGGGGGTGCTTGCCCCCTGTGACCCTGATTCTTACGTCTATGATTGATTCATGAACAGATCATATTATAATCTGTGGTGATTTCTAAAAATTTGTAACAAGGGGGCTCTAGATGCAACCATGCCCAAATTTTGGGTGTTGACTAGCTGCAGCTACGACCATATATTTAGAGTGCGGATATGATGATTTAGTTTAATGCTGATATCGCATAATTAAAGATTAGAAATGTCTCAATAACCATATAGCATTAAACAATTGACCATAGAAATACAAAACACTTTGATAGCGGGTCAATACACTTTGAAAGCAAAGCCAATACATGAATTTTGGGGGGGGCGGAGTCCCTTAACATGATCAGCTAATTCAACAGGGGAGCTCAACCCCTGAACCCCCTAAAATTCACCCCTAGATGTAATGCTACAGCTGAATTCACCTTCAGTAATGCCAAAAGAGATAAACATCAGTATACCCTTCAGGATGCTGAATCAGAGATTCAGTAGAGCTGAATCACCATACCCCTCAGGATGCCTAGAATACTAAACTATTGAATTCAGACTTTGTAGCCCTATGCGGTGAAAGCGTAGAAGCATCTGGTAGAAACATTTATCCCTTGCTCCCAACTTTGCCCCTTGGGAAAATGGCAAGAAGGCAGCTTCCTAGACACAACAACTACCCAATTTGAGGTATAAAAAAAGAATGTTGAAGATAAAAGCTACAACTAATAATAAAAACACACTTTGTCTTAAGTAGGAGAAATCAAGAAAGAATGTTCTTAGATTGAATGAAAAGAATAAAATTTTGTGCACAAATACACATCACAGAGGTTCAGTGATACATAGATGAAACATTCACAATGAAAAGCCTAACGTTGAAATGATATATCTTGTAAATAGATCTTACAAAGTTTTGCAATTTTTAGGGTGAAGTCAAGATGCATTAAAAGAAAGTAAAAGTACAATTGCTCTTTACTGTAATCGAAAACAATGCCAAGAAATGCAATCATGCTTGCATCAGCTGAGAACTTCGCAGTTTTGACGGTGAACTACAGGCATGGTCAAGCAAGTTATCATAGTGATCTAATTTCCAGATAGGATATCATGAAGCTGTTAACAGCAGGTTTTTGTGCGAAAGAAGGGCAACGCATGGACGGAGATGAGGCATTATTAATCGTTCTGAGCTCATTTGGCATTGAGATTTGGCGAGGGACTGCAAACATTTGATTTCTTGAAAAAATCTTTATAGATTTGTTGAGTACATCAGAGATTTCGGTCATTTGGGAATTTTCTGATGATCCAAAAACTAACAAATTTTGATGCAAACTAAGCAACTAGTCCTGACAGGGACGTAACTTTATTATATTTAGTGGTATAAGGGGTTTGCCATGCCAAAATTTGACCTTTCTTTTCTTTTGGTAACAGTAGTTGATCAAATAGCCCTGGATCCAGCAAGGTGCTTTGCAAGCTCGCAAAGATGCATTTTGCTGCCGTTTTTGCCCTGCGAAATGGCAAGTTTTCAAGGTCAAATTTCGCCCCTGAGTACTTGGCGGCCATTATACAATTGTTGTTTTCAGCATATTTGCATGAAGCATGAAAGCCCCAGAAACCGATTTGAATGAATGAAAAAGCTTGTTAAGCGACTGATGAAAAAATTTGAAGAGCCTCTTGATGAGCAAAGCTTCTATCGAAAGAAAAACGACTTCATTATAAGGATGAAGTAGCAAGTTGCTTAATTAGTACTAAAGGTTTACATTGGACAAAATAAGGTATATTTGAAAGGCTGGCAATCCACTCCGTTTGAAATTAGCTTGCATTGGAAAGAGGCTGTTCCAGGGCTACGTCTGGTAATAGCAATTCAAATACCACCAGTCAAGATCAGCCATGTGTCTAGCAGCCAATGAACAAGTGGCTAACAGTGTTACAAACTAATTGAACAAGAGACAATAGTCTGATAAGAGAAGGGATTTTGTTCGACATGGATTAGGTCAATTATGAGTTCCTGACGGAATTGGGTCAGGCGCTATTCACATCGAAAGGTTGTGGTAAGTCTTTAAATTTTCTTGTTAATCCCTAATATAATTTTATTAATACCTAATATTATCACTAAAGGAAGCAAATGCAAATCTACTAATTAGTTGACTTGTAACATTTTTGATATCAATTTTGTAATTTGTAGCAAGTTTTGTGAAAAGATGATCTGAACTTGAATTCAAACTCATTAACTGTAGAAAGCATCTTCTTCCATTGTTGCAAATGAGACTAAGAGATCACGCGTAATTTTAGAGTCAATAGATACCAAGTTCCTAAATAGTTTTATAAGCTGAAGTTTCTTTCCTTGTGTGTATCATCGCAACATTTTGCTAAATATTAACAATATTTTTCTTGTTTGCTAGCTATTAACTATGACAATTTACGAATAGCTAAATTCAACTAACATTATAGCATGATAAGGGCGGGAACTCCTCATTCTATGTGAATTACGCTTGCATTTCTCTTCTTCTAGGATGTACAGCAGCCATGTTGTTCATGCTTGCTTTGTTGCTGATTTCAGCAGGTATCAATCCACGCTCTTAAGTTATATCATTTATGGCATCTAGCAAAAATAACTAGGAATGAAGAACAGTAACTATAAATAAGACAAACATGAACACATGAAAATCAGTCACATCTTCCAATCAATTTTAGCGCACATAAATAGAACCTACTTCAATGAAAGTGTGTACATCCAACAAGAGATACTTACTTTTTTAATGGCCTAGAGTGCAGTGGTGCAGAAGTAAATTGATAGCTGGGGGGTTGGGACTCTTCTCATACATACAGTTTTATAAGAAATTTAGAAATCGTTCTATCTAGTTGTATAAGAAACTAAGAATATTGCTCAGTAAACGACGTATTTCTAATACTTGTCTTGTCAGTATTATCTACTTAGATAACAATTTCTTAACAGCTTCTAAGTCTAAAGTAGCCTTTTGCAATAAAATAAGAGCTACTCAGTGCTTCAGTGCCAAGAAAATTACCGAGCTAGGGGGGCTGAGCCCCTCAAGTCACAGCTAGGAAGCTGCACCCTCCGCGTTCCCCCTCTTCTACGTCACTGCTAGAGTGGCATTCCATCATATAATTTTCTATTGTTAAAAAAGGTTCATAAGAATACTGAGGCTCAAAATCCCTGAAATTTAAAAATAGTTTAAGAATGATGCGAGGTTAAAGCTTCAACGAGACATAAGAATGTTTGTATCCTAATTGTAATGCTGCTTTCAGATGTACTTTTGCATTATTGATACAAGCTATAAACTTTTGCTTAGTTTTATGATGTAGTAAGACATCAACAAAGGTTGATATATTTTCCAAAAATTTTTAGGCGAAGTTACACCTTTGGCATTTAAGAATAATTTAGGAATAATTCTAGGCGCAAAAATCAGAGAAATTGAAGAGTATTGAGGCTCGGAAACAGGTTAGATTTTGAAAAACATCTGCAATTGACGCTGAAATGAGGGCTCTTTAAAAGCTTTTGTTAGGCAAAGATTTTTATGGTTTGCACTATGACTTTGATATGAAAGGGTGTCTTAAGAATTTAACTTTTCTAAACACTATCCTTTTTTATATATTAGCTCCTCTTGAGAACAAATGTTTATAGGCCTCTTTATGCTTCATGAGTTACATACACTATCTGAATGTGGTACAGTAAGTTGTAGGTATGATAATTTGAACAATGGCTTGGCTGTGATAAGAGATAAAGTAACGCCTGAAGAGATATCAGAAGTAATCATAAACCCGAGGAAAAGAGACCTATCTTCGTTGTCTTCTGTTCAAAATCAGGTATCAATATTTGCACTTGCATTGAAAATTTTACATCAGTGACTCTAACGTGTAATTGATAAAACAATAATGAAGAAGATGACAATGATGATGATTATTGTTACAATTATGATGATGATCATGACGATGACGATTAGGATGATTAAAATAATGATAGATTTGATTATAATGAGGATAAGGTGATGCTAGCCGTGGTGGTATTGATCAGACATAGTTTGTGTATTTCCTCGTGGTAGCTAGTGAGCTAGTGTGCACGTACCAGTCACAGACATGTGCAGAACTGTTTAGTAGAATTGGTGAAATAAATATTCCTCCGATTGCGCTTCTAGAATGTCTGTTAGTCCACATTTTCACAGAATGATCACGGGAGAGCTTCCGAAGTAAAACTGCTATGCATTTTCCATTGCAGATCGAGGCTGCCAACATTCAATCGATAATCAACGAGCAGCAACGAGAAAAGACCACAAAACACGAAAGAGAGATCAGAGCTGTTAAAAAGATAACTACGAGGCTGCAGAAGTCTGCCGAAGAAGAGGCAGAGTTCAGCCCAGATCATTTTATCAAGAAAATTCGACTGGTAAGAGCTGCTCATGTGCATCCAATTCAAACACAAAGATCATCTCATCCTGGTATTCCCAATGTGCTTGCTGTCCCTGCGAAGCCGCCTAGCAAATTTACAAATGCAGCCGCAGATGTGAAACCTAAGCTACTGCGGATAAGCTATGCGAAGTAAAGGACGATGAGGAGGATATCGCTGTACTCACGTGATGTTTTAGTATCTTAGGATTCTAGGCAAAATAGAGTTTGAAGGATAAACTAGAAGTATAGTAAAGGTAGATCTTTAATTTGTTCAATTGAAATCCAATTCTTCCACTTTCATGGCACTTTGGAAGGAATTATCAAGATGTGCCTTCTTGCTCAACATGTTCAAAAATTATTCTATTGGTTAATGTCGGAATTCATATAGTGTTAAAACATCAGAAGCCAGTCCCTGTATGGGAAAGAGGCAGAGTTCAATTACTACGGGCTCTGATCCGATCCATGCAACGTTCATTAGTATATAGGAATGGAAATGTAGGACGATGCAAGACCCTGAAATATTCAGTCTTATGGTTTATAAAATAAATTAGGCAAGTCAGATAGCGTCTTTGCCTGTTGGGAGATTCCCCTTCTTGGATGTTCTCGAAATTTTATTCATAATTTCTGTCTGATTTTGAATAAGTCTAGGCTGCATGAATGTCTTCATTTTACTAATCCCTCTCATATATCTGACAAAATTTAGCGATGCAATAGAACTGAGATATGCAATATGTATATATATGTATTTTAATTTATGCATGCATATGCTGTAGCAGATGTTTAAAACGTTAAATAATGTATGAAAAATTATGCAGAATACTAGTTTTGTCTCGATGTCTTCAAGGTGGCTCAACAATAGCCAAAAAAGTCTTGCTAGAGATTAACCGTGCTAAATGTAATGTCATTACTTCAAAAATTGGAGTACAAGCTTCTTCTTGCGTACCAGCATTATTAATGCAAAATGATGAACCAAAAAGCACAAATGATGCATTTCTTAAAAAAGAAGCTTCTACTTGGTGCTCTCTCTCTCTCTCTCTCTCTCTCTCTCTCTCTCTCTTCTTGTCCCTTTCTTAATCTAAAACCTGGAAAATTCATTCAAAATTTCTTGATATAAAAATGTTACTTTGAAACTTATTTTACTTGAGTAATAGCTTTGATAACGATGATAATAATCTTCTATGATACTAATCTTCTATAACTATTGAGAAAACCAGTTTCTTGTGCAGAATTTTGAAGAAGGGAGCTCAAAGCCAGGAACGTGTCGAAGCCAAGGGCGTGAGGATGTCACACCCTACTTTGCGTCGATACTGTCAGTAATTCTTTAGCTTGTCGGTAAAAGCTGGAGTTGGAGACTATCGATTTTTGGTAAGTCTGGGAAAGTTGATAGTCTGCCTGAATGTGACTTTTGTACACCCCTCAGAATCCAGAAAAGTCATGGCTCCACGGCTAGTTTTGAGACAGGCCCCTATTGTTCTAGGAAAATCTCCCTTGAGGAAAATTCTGATTCATGGTAATAAGGTGATCTGATATGAGGAAAATGGAGGGACATAATAGTAATTAAGAATTTCATACAGGATAAAAACTTAAGTAATTGATTGCTGCTGTCAATGTTTGACGTATGGAAGTAAAAGGTACTTAAATAGGAAATGAAAAATAGATCACAGTTGGACGTCTAGGAATATAGTTGTTTATAAGTTATGTTACTCATGAAAATTACCCATAATTTTCCTCAAAGCAATCCTGACTTCCTAAAGGCAAACTTCTAATAGATGCTGTAGAATGACGAAGACTATACACCAGGGCACTTTTAGGAATTTTCACTGGTGGGGCGTTTAAGAAAGGGCACTTTAGTTAGATGCAGAATATACAGATTTTCAGGCTTTCAAAAGCACTCTTAAAATATTGCTATGGACCAGTAGTTCCCAAAATATGTTACGTGATGGCTTCTTGCTACATGCTTTTTCCACTTGCAGTCTCTGGAGCTGAGGTGGCTTCAGAATTAGCGTTTCTGCTAGAAATTATTTTATGCCATATCCTTAGCTTCCTAGGAAATTCAGCAAAGTACTTCTGTCTGTTGCAGAACTATCATTTCTACTTTAGAAGCCCAACTCTGTAGGCCTGTCCTTATGAATGTTAGTAACTGGAAGAAAATAACCACCTCTACCAAAGACCGTTGCTTGAAGAGGAAAAGAGGGATCGGGGGGCTGAGACCCCAGTAAATGTGTCCAAATCACTCCCTTTACTTTGGCTTAGAATGCATCTCCCAAAATCAAGAGTGGTATGGGCAGCATGGAATTTTGATAGTTTGTGGCCACTTTGTACAAAGACATAGTGCTTAGAAGATAGTATCTTGGTCAGACATCATTAAATTTGACTCAAACTGTCTCTAGATTGATTTTCTTTCATACTTTCTATTATCCTCAGATGATTATGCCATCGCTAATTAAGGTCATCTCACGCTAGATGCAAACCTCAATTACCAAGTAGTAATAAATATACCTTCACAGACAAATACCCACAGAGTGTGAAATGTGTGCCGAGTTGTCACGGTGTATAGCTTGCGCTAAAAAGGACCTAAAGTCTATGAATGTGGTTCTACAACTTGCAAGCTTGAGAAGCTTCTCGTGGTCCTTCGAAAACCCTTCAGGTTCCCCCCCTGGGAGACCGCGGATCACAGTTTTGGAACCACTAGAACAAAAGGATTTATTACTCGTTTATTACTAAAAGTGCCCATCTCGAGCTTTGCGAATGAAAGGGAAATCAACTATAGAAGTTGCATTTCCAGGGGAAATGAATTGAGATTTAAAACCTTTTCAACGAGGACTTAACTTGTTTCATACATAAATACTTCAAATAAAGCAAAAAAATAGAAAGTCACTGAATTATAAGGGTGCTTAAGTGGTGGGGCAAACATATTCCACAGGTGGGACAATGAAAGGGGCTGGTGAGGAATTTCCCCATCACTTTATATGTTGAAATATGCCTTGCTATTCATAAAGCATTGGCTGCAGGAAGGTTTCAATTTTTTCTGGATTCTGGCATACTCATTGGTCAAAAGTCGTTCGGCACGCCACTGTTGAGCACAAGCAAAAATTCTATCAGTAGGATACACAAGTCATGAGGTATGAAGTCAACGCTGAGATTTTCCAAAACAATATGTGTTCCTTGAGTCAGCGATTCGAGCATGTTCAAAAATTGTTAGTTTAATACGTAGGTTGACAAAAGAGTGATCAAAGCGAAACACAAGTTGAAATTCTATAGATCAACAAATAACTGTTCCTTTGTCCATTAAGAAATTTTATCCTTTCATCACGCATAACTCAGTCAACAAACGAATAAGGAAGTTCGTTGATGTTGGGATAAATCGGAATCGCCAAAAGTAATACGAAACGTTTAAGAGAAATTCGATACTTCGAACAAACATTGAGAACACCTGGTTTGACATTATAAAAAAGTGGTTTCGTTGGAGTTGAGCATCAAATTGAATTTAACATAAGATTTCAAAGTATATATCCAGCATAATGTGTGGCAAACTGACGTTGATAATCTTATTGGTTATGATAAATTCTCTTTTCATGGTAAGTCGAAGAATGCACTGCGTTTTAAATTAATATATTCTGTCATACACTGGACTAACTATAATTGAAGAAAAAGATTTCATTAGACTTATCAAAGCAGGTGTCTGTTTTGTGTCTGTGTGCAAAATGAAAAACAATGAGGCTATGAAAATCGTGTATTCAATACTTTTTTAGCAAGACCTCAAACTCCATGTTGCTGCAAGGTGTAACAGGTGTGATGAACTCTATATCTTATCATTAATAGGCACATAATTATTACATCCGACAAAATTATGTTTTTTTTTAAGTTCAGCATTCACAAACTAACCAGGAATCTAGGAACAAGACTTGCCCTTCCTAGGAAGTAGTTTAAAAAAGGAACTAACAACGGCTTGATCGAAGATCTTACTGTAATTGCTTTTTATTCGCAATACGCATAAATGTCCTAAACGCTTCTTCATGGTATGATCTTTTTTAGATGAGAATATTTAATTTTCTACGGAGCCTCGATAGTTTAAACTTTTCTGGTTTAGAACTTTGGACTATTATTCATTTATTCTTAAATACCAAAGGCTTAACCTTGCCTGAAATCAAATTAATGTATTCATATCTTTGTTGATGTCTTTCTTCATCATTCAGCAAACCAAATGTGGAACAGATTTTGTATCAATAGTGTAAAATTTAATCAAAAATCAGCATCAGAATATTTTTAAGTCTTGAGGGCGCTGAAGCCTTGACTTTTTCTTAAATTACTCTTAAGCATCAGTACTTTTTAGCCTCAATGTTCTTGTAAACATTCTTCATTTAAAAATATAATGCATTGGGAGTTTGTTTTGGTTTCATTTGGTTGACAATCGAAGCTCAATTCAGCCTTTTGTGTACAGGAAAGAATTTTCAGATTTCTACATCAACCTTAAGGCAATAAAACATTGAGGAAGAGATTTGACATAAGAATCTGCAGTCATGCATACTAAATCTTTAAGTATTTAACAAATAACGGCAAAACAACAAAATTGCGCAAAGAATAACAGCATGTTTACCAAACTACTAAAGAAAAGAAACAAAAACATTTTTAACGCTATTATCACAATGCAGTAGAAAAATACAGATAAGATAAATTAAAACCAGGAAGGTCATATAGAAATATGAGGAAGGGCCTTAGTGAAGTGATTTAATATCAGTTTCGCATACAAGAGTGGAAGGAAATTAAATGATTTCCAACATTTGAACAAAACAGTGAGTAGAATACTGGATACTATGATAAAAGTAGGACACACTGATATTGAGCAAGACTGCAAATCTGCTCTATAAAATGAGACGGAAAGAAGGAATAGGAATACTTTTCATTAAATCATACAATGAATGCCATATACATTGCAGAAAATGCAGATTACTCAAAATAAAATAAGGTATTGAAAGCAAAAGTAGGATTAAAAAGTTGTTTCATCTACCGTGTAAAATGACTTGCAAATGCTTTTGATTTTTCAATACTATGCCACACATTCCTCATTTATTCGTGTTGCTAAACACTTTATACATATCTTTCTTTGCATTTTGTTGAACATAATTGATATTAAAGAAGTTTATATGAAAATGAAGCTCAAATGGCTAAAATCTTAAGAAAATATTAGGAAAGTTAAGTGTGTTTTGTTGGCCAAAAATCGATATTTCGTCATTACTACATTCAAAATGTTAAAGATAGAGTTCAGTTTCAAGTATACAAGATAAACAAAGAAAGTGTAATGCATTTAAACCAGTTTATTTCCGTCAAAGTTAAGAAAATCTCAGGCTCAGTTTCGAAAAAGTTAAGAAAGTTGAAGCTCTGGGAAAATGATGATTTTCTTATAAAAATAAGCTTGAAGTAACGTTCTTATAAAGTTATTTCTTATAAAAAATGTATTTAGTTTTGCTAAGGGCAAATATTTTGCGAAAACAAATTTTAAAGGATGTCAATTCTCCTCAAACTGACAAGGAAGGACATTTCATGTCCATGTGAGTGGAAAGCTTATGTGTCATTACCCAAAAATGCTTTTTGCGACAGAGCTTCAGCCTGAGGCTTGTTTTTGGTTTGCTCTTAATTTTGCATCAGATTTCCGGTTCTTGTTTTTATAAAATTGTGCTTACAAAAAAAGAGCGTAGGCCTAGCCACAAATGCAAGAAAATCCTCTTTCTATGTTTCTATGTTATTTGACAAATTGTTATAGTTCAGCGCAATATGATACAGTATCAATCTATATTTTAAGATATATTATGACAAATATTTTGATACGATGATTTCTGTAAAAATAAATAGGTGGCTGGACTTGGTTTGGTTGGGTGTGGTGTTTGGATTCGAGTTGCAAGTAAAGATTACAACACAATCCTAGGAAGTGAAGGCTTAGAAACACCAACTAATTTAATCCTGGCAGCTGGGAGTGCTATATTCTTAGTTTCATTCCTTGGATTTTGCGGAGCTTGCTGTGAAAGCAATTGCCTTCTTATCCTGGTGAGTGGATTGTTAGAAATTATGTTTCAGTCAATTTTGTATGAGATTTAGCATATGAAATTGGCGACACATCATAAGCATTTGCCAAAAGATGGCTGGCAACAAACACAAGTGAATTTGATTGATATTCAGTGATGGCGCCAGCGGGGGACTGTAACCCCCTAAAATTTTGCTAGCCCCCCCCGTCGGCAACTAAATTTCCACGCACCTTCGGCAATTTGCTTCTATAGCAGAATCTATATGGTTATTAAAGATAATAATAATGTTATCAAAAAAGTCTCAGATCAATCTGGTATCAGAATTACAAACATCGGTATTTAGTTTGCATGTTTTCATATGTTTATACCTATCCACTTATTGCATCTATATATCCTATCCATTCTTTTAACATGTAACTTTAACAGATGGCCTAAGCAAAATGAAAAACAGTAGAAATATCTTACAATGCAAAATTTTCAAGAAAATGTTTGTCAATCTTCAGTCCAAAATAGATACCCTCCCCCCCCTACTCACTACTTCTTTCATCAGAAATGCTTACCAGGATACTTTTATTGTTCAATCTGGTTGGTTAAACTTTAACTTTGGGTATTTTGTCAACCCCTACTCAGGCGCGCAACTAGGAAGTTTCGAGGGCAAGGGTCCAATCCATGAAAAAGGGAACATCAAAGCTTTTTAAAAGAAGGCACAGCCTGTGAATATTGTTTTTTTAGATCATTTAGTGGAGAACATACTGTGTACAATTTACTGATTTCGTTGCCCTGAAAACCAATTAGTCTTATTGTTAATTCTTGTAATGGTAAGAGAAGGAAACAGAAGCCGGGGACAAAGCCCCAGGAAAATTTTCAGAATCACGACTTTTTCATCTTAAGGAAACGCCTTTTGTGCTTTGGAGAGAGCATCTTAGAAAGGGCACTTTTGTTCATTTGCTGAAAAGGCAGGGATCTAGACCCCCGGGAGCTCCCTAGTTGCGCGTCTGCCTCCCACTTAGCTATTGCCTGCTCTTTCTATTCCAAACTGGAGAGTACAAGCTTGGAATTTTGTGATATATTTGATGAAGTGAGGTTATTTTTTCATAGGAAATAAATTATCTAAAATGAAATAACAATATTTTGTTCCGATGTTTCTAGTATTTGATGGCCCTTGTCCTAATCGTTTTACTCGAAATTGGATCTGTCGCAGTTGCATTCATTTTTAAAGGGAAGGTAAGAGCACACAAAATAATATTTAAGGGTTTATACCATGAAGTCATTGGATTGCATGATCATTAATCAATCGATCAATCTATTAATTAAAAACAGATAAATTGCATTCTACAAGTTTCAAAATTTTGCAGCTGAAAATGCGTTTTTTCCCTTCGAAACAAGGAGTAGATCTGAGCAAACTTATCCAGTTCATGTGAGAATCTATTGACAAAGTTTGTTGATCAAGTTGCGACGCAATCACTATGATACTTAAACACCCAATCATTCGATTACTTGATTCCATCATAAATTCTAACTGAGCAAATGCTGTTTGATACTTCGTCACGTGTAGCGCTCCTCCGCGATTATTCGTCGTATATTTAAGCTTAGCATTCGCTTCACAGTTTAGAGTTTTAAGATTACGAGTTTATAGTTACGAGTTCAGAGTTTATAGTTCAGAGTTTATAGTTTACAGTTCACCGGTAAGAGTTACGAGTTTGAGTTAAGACTTTCAAAAGAACAAGATTTATTAATTACTGTAAATATTAGGTTGATTTAATGCTGTTATATATCCAACGAGAAATTTAGTTATTGTCAAGTCTTGCACTAATCCCAAAGATCATAAAGTTTACAACAAATGCTTCTAAAGCTATTTGATTCATTTCTGAACATCAGTTTTGTAAATGACAATTCCATGATGTGGTAGCTTGGAAATTTTCTTATGTCATTGCAGACAGAAGAATATGTAACAAATGCAATTCAAAAAGCCATAAAAGACACATATGGGAAGGATGGACATGGTGCTATAACAGTCGCTATTAATGCAGTACAGGAAGAGGTAAATTTGTAAACATTTAAATCATTATCATTCTTATGTGTTATTGTTTGCTATTATTGTCACTATTAGCATACAACCATACTTTGCAAAGGTAGTAAGTAGGATATTCACGAGTCATAGCCATAGTTGTCTCCACAATTGTCATCATTATTATCTTCAACATCGTCATCTTTCTTTCTTCTTTCTGATCTAAGTCATTGAGCTTGCTTTTCTTTGAAAAGGCTTGGGTGGACAGACTGCCACAGTTCATTATTACCTGCCTTAAATTTGACTCTCTGTGAAATATATTTCTATCAACCTACAAGCGGTTGTCATCATCACCATCATAATCACTATCACCATCATCATAATAAATACCATCATCATCATCATAATCAACATCATCATCATAATCATCATCATTATCATCATCATCATCATCATCATCATCATCATCATCATCATAATCATCATCATCATCATCATCATAATCATCATCATCATCATCATCATCATTATCGTCATCATCATCATCATCATCATCATCATCATCATCGTCATCAGCCTCATTGCCTTCTTTGTCTTAAAATAAGTAAGGAAGTTGCCTAAACATATTTTAATGCTAACCGGTAAGGTAATTCTGAAAATATGGCATTATTTTTACCAGATGAGATGCTGTGGAGCAAACAGCTATTTAGACTATAATGGATCAGTGTGGTATGAAGGAGTGAAATCACAGAGGGAAAGACCATACCCTGACAGTTGCATTGATGCAAGCAAAAGGAATAACAGCCTACCGCTCAATAACACCCTTGATGGGGATATAGCTTATGATACGGTAAGATTATTGATATCACTACTTTCAAGATACATTGTGCAAAGAATAAGAAGGGCTTATATCAGACAGAGCAGACCAGTCAATGATGTAGACCAGACATGCTCATTTTGAGTAGGCTGTGCTACGACAAATATAGAATTATTTACCTCTAGGACTTTGCAGTCATTCTTTAAAACTCGGGGACATTTTCTCCACCCCCCCATGCTTTAAAGCGAGCCCTCTCAAAAAGCTATAACTGTCTCCTGACGTTCCTCCTTTTCAGTAGTAAAGGATAATGCAAATGTCGTGCCATAAATGTAAAAAAGTTCTGAGACCGGGAAAAACGTCCCAAGTTCTTATTATCCAAAACTTAGTGATATAACTCTTCTTCTTTTTCCTTTTCTTTTTGAGTGCAATTGCTATGCATCTCGAGTGGCGCGCTCCCTAACCCTGCTCCGAAAAGTCAAGATCTTGTTTGGTAGAAACAGCTCGTGATCAATGTTAGTGATACAACTCGTCTCGTGATCAATGCAAGCGAGCCTGTATCGGCTTGAATCTTCATCTTCCATGCAAATAGAGATAATTGTTTATTGCTAACGAAATTGCAAACATGTTCATGACTCATCAGAGTCTAAAGTATCAACAGACATGCATCATCTGAGCAAGTTGATAGAACAACATTCGTAGATGAGTGATGAGCAGACAGAAGGAATCATCAATTACGGAGTTGTTCAATCAGCAGCATAATTCATCCAGTTGTTTGACTAAAACATTGCTTGGTATATGTATGAATAGTAGAGAGAAAATTAAAGATATTAGGGTTGGCGCTAATGCTGTATCAAAGAAGTTATTGGTATATGCATTGGTTTAGTGAGTTTGTTACCTTAAGATATTCGAAGGAAGTTTCTTATATGGAGACTTGCTGCTATGTTAGACTACAAACGAAAGGCCTAACCGAGCAGAACGAAGGAATATAACTAAAGGGGAATGGGCAGGAGGACGGGGGCACTTTATCTGACATTTGAAGAGTAGATTGAATTGATAAAATATAGATAAAATTAATGAAGGATAGCAAGAATGAAGATGTATAGAATTTATGGAGATAGATAGAAGAAATGAAGGATAGATATAATAAATGAAATGAAAAAAGGATAGGTGGAATGAATGAAGGATAGATGTAATGAAAGAAGGATAGGTGTATTGAATGAAGGATAGATGTTATGAATGAAAGATAGATGAAATGACTGAAGGATAGATGTAATGAATGAAGGATGGTTGTATTGAATAGAGGATAGATGTTGTGAATGAAAGATAGATGTAATGACTGATGGATAGATGTAATAAATGAAGGATAGATGTAATGAATAAAAGATAGCTGTATTGAATGAAGGATAGATGTTGTGAATGAAAGATAGATGTAATGAATGAAGGATAGATGTAACGAATGAAGGATGGTTGCATTGAATGAAAGACAGATGTTGTGAATGAAAGATAGATGTAATGAGCAAGCAATAGCTTGCTAAGTAGCTTGACTAAATTTTACCTTATGAATAACTTTTTATCTATCCAATCTTAGGGATGCATCACAGCAATGAAAAATGCGGCAAATGACCAGCTTCTATTCAGCGGTGCAATAGCTGCATCTATTCTCTTCATTGAGGTATGACATGCTTGATGTTTCAATCAGTGGCGTATACTTGGAGAGGTGGGAAGTGTCGCCCTCCCAATACTTTTTTGACTTAAGGAAATGTGGCATAATTGACAGTTCACAGGTAGCAATGGTCGACAATATTCAATAAGCCTTTCCCCCTTCCTCCAATAAATGACATATTTGCCAATGGTGTTTATGCGATCCTGAACTTCCATTGCGATGTTAAAGCAAAAAAGTTACAATTTTATGCCAGGAAATTTTCAAGAGCAAAGGAAAAAGATTTGCATTACTAGGCTTTGCAAAATTTTATATTTTTTATGTGCAAAGCAGGCTTTTCCACATCTATACTTTCTAAAACTTAGTCCAATCAGTTGAGCTTTGAATAGAGCTTGATAGACATATATTAAAATACTACTGAATAACAAGATTGAATCTCTTTTTTTCATTTTTCATTTTTCATTTTTTTTTCATTTGCAGGTTGTTGGCATTATGGGCGGTGTCTCACTTTTCAGACGTTTAAAACCTACAGCATCACCAATTTAATAAACAATCACCTGAAATGACATGTTTGACTCTAAAAGAGGTCATTTCAATGCTATTTTTATCATTTTTCAAGATAAGCAATCACTGGTATTGAATCCTCTTTCACTTGCAATTATAAATCTAGTGTAGGTGATATCATTAATTCTAACAATTAGTATTTGGGATTTTCACTTTTTTTTTTTATTAAAATCTCTAACAAGACAGGCACTTTAATATCCAAATGATGTAGCAAGGCAACAGGAGCTCTAATTACCGTACATCGTAATAGTAGCCCCTGGGGGCGGTGATTTACAAGGGACCTTACTCGAGGGGAGAGCTTTCTCGATGCTCCATTCCAAGGCTTCAAGTCTCAAAGAAATGAAAGTATTCCATGGGAAGTCATTAATGCTGAGCTCTCTTCTCCTGTTATTAAGATTAAACTATTAATTACAACCGGATTAATGTGTGAATGAGATGTTAATATATACAAAAGTGCACAACTTGCAGTTCTGAATTATTTTCTGCTTGTCTCAAAGTCTTGTTAACATTCGCCAGTTACATTACTTAGAGGGTCAAATGATCACGATAGAGAGGCAGATGTGTGGTGAAACAATTTGGAAGAGTTCGTCAATGAGCTTGGTGGAATCGATTGTTGCGAAAAATATTAGACTTTATAGGCATTTGCACCTGTCTCTATGTCTCTTGAGGGTCCTTTCAGAATCAGCAATGGTGAAAGACAATTCACCTTAATCATGTAAAATGAACGAAAGTAGCAATCCACGACACTGCCATTGTACGAGTTATCTATGTGAAAGGTATTGTACTGTAATGGTGGATAGAATCACAAAAAAGTCGTTTTATCCAAATAACATTGTAATTGCTGAACAAAATGCTTGTAAATGTATATTATAATACCTATGTGTATAATAAATAGAACTGAATGAATGAAAGAAGAAAATAAGAGTAAACATTTTTGCCAACCCATAAAGATTGAGGATATTTATTTCTTACACTAATAATATAAAATACAAAGCATAAAGCAAAATTTTAAGTATTTACTTTCAGCTACAAGCTCTTAAAATGGATACCATTAAAAGCTTGAAAAAAGATTCTTAATTTTTAAATGCGCACCTGAGCTTCAACACTAGCCTCCGTTCTCAACTCCCCCTCCTTAATTCAATACCGTTGGTGCCGTTGGTTCACAATTTCATGAAAGTTTTTCACTGATTTGAAGTCCATTCACACCCCAAATTGTCCTCTGGCACCTCTTCAAGGACATAAGTTCCAGTCAAAGTTGTAAACCAATGATGCTAAGGTAGAATAATTGGATTACTCTTTGCAAAGCAATCTCTCCTTGATCTCTCTCAGCCTTCAGTACAGGCAAGGGCCATAGGACACAATCGAGAAATGGGGACAGGGGTTCTCAGGGTGTACTCTCAAGCAAAAACAAGCAACTATTTACGCTGCAAAGGGGCACATATCAAAGAAGTTTGTGAGAAGGGGGAGGCACATACTCCTATGCCACTCTTGCCGTTCCTGTGTTTATGAATATGTGTCTATAAAATGACTATTGATATATAAAGCAGTCCTACATATAACTTATGAAAAAATGACAGGTTTAATTGAGTCGTATTTGAATTTATCAAAACGGACATGCACCTTGAATTTACGAGAATTGTTCATGCAACCTGAGAAGATCCTGTCTTGTTAATTATGATTGCTGCAAACAGCAAAGCAAGAAGCTGCAAAAGAAAAAGGAAGTTACTATAAGCATGAAAAATATGCAAATAAATCTAATATTTAGATGGGCTATATGCAAATTGATAGGTTTGGAAGGGGTTATTCAAAGACAATTCTATCGATGAAAATGATTATTACCACTTTACTAACGAAAGCACATCTATGCTACATAGCTTAATTCGGTTGGTAAAAGGAACTTGTTATTACCATTTCCTATTACCAATCGAATTAAAATGTCTGGAAAGTAAGATAATTTATCGATAACCTATAGGTAAGATAAGCTATTTGTGCATGCACAATGTAAGCTATATCTTGCATGTTAAATTCGTTTTCAAACCATTAGTTACTTCTTCCTATTTGACTAAATATATTCTAATATAAATTTTGCACTTTTTCTTATCTCAAGCAATCCGTAAAAGCCTAATTTCAAAATTTTGGCGTAAGATAATGAAAATACTAAGCTAGAGTAAAGACGGGAAGAAGATAAAAATATTTTTCTACCTCTATTATTAATACACCTGCAGCAACTCCTCCGACAATAGCCAAATTTTTCTTGGCCCAAGATTCTAGCTCTGAAGCACAATCCTTGGAAATGAAAAAAAAGCGTTTTTAACTTATTCATGTAACATTATGGTGCTTAAGAATTTGAAGATTTTTTCGTCTTGTGGCAATGCATGCAACTTGCATGAAATGTATCCACAACGCAGTAAAATAATTTAATATGCGAGCATATCGGGAATCCATAACATGAAAATTTTTTATGAATACATGATAGAAAGCTCAACACTGCTTGTCAATAGATTTTGTGATGCAAGACTGCATGCTGTTACTCGGTACACACTACCGTTCAAAATGTATTAGCACGCTTCGATAAAAGAACGATGGCGTCGATTTTGTTTTTGTGTTCAAACGAAAAAGTTGTTGTGACATGCAAAGCCTTATCTTCTACTGGTGCATATTTAAGCAAATATAAAAGTGCTAAGGAGTTTAAGAAGCACTTCAACTTCTACCTTATGCTTTCCAAAATATAGTATTTCGCAATTTAGCTGCCGATAAAAGCATAATTATGGACTCGTATCAGAGGCTCCAAAACTAGCAAAATCTCTTGACCTCAAAAAATTTTCGTCAATTTCTCTCCTCTACCAACCCTTAGTAAATCTTGTACAGTTCTTGATTCGAAGAACTTTTTGCATAGAGGGAAAGCTGCACTCCTTGAGCAGCCAACAATTGTCTCAATTTCTCGATAGCTTTTGCCATTTTTTTCCGAAAAGCAATCTCCAAGAGTTTCTTGAACGATATTTCATGACGTGTCAAAATTTCTATGTTCATGTTTCTGGCCAAGAAAACTTTTACGGTTAATCTTTTTCGAACTCTGTGGTGCAAATGAAAAACTTTGAAACATAAACAATGTTGTATGAAAGTTTCATGGCAGTAACCGGTTGTCCTATTTAATAAGATTGGATCAAATGGGTGTTGTTTGAAACGTTTAGCATAAACATACTTCGAAACTTGGAAGCGTGCAAATACTTTTTTAACGGTAGTGTATGACCTCCCCCCCCCCCAGTCTCCCCATCGATACAGCCCTGTCGTTTCTGTTAAAATTCACTAACAAAGCCACTCATAACCATTTCTAGAAGAGTTTTAGTTTTCCAAGTCAGTTGTAATGTGAATTTGGGTATCATATGTAGAAACCTTTCATGGAAAACTACATCAGCATGCAGCAAGTTCCAGGAATTAATGCATCAACACAGCACAACTTTCAAGAGCAACAAACCTTGGTGTACATATTGGAAACAGGAAGTGATGCATTCTGGCATGTGCTATAGTTATCTATGCAGCAGCTCTTTGGAACTCTTAAGCCCACGTTGCTTTTTATCCATTTAGATCCAAGCCAATCTGTGTAGTTGCTTGCTCCACAACATTTAAACTGCAAAAATAGAACAATTCAGTAATATACACCGTTATCAATAATTTCGCATTATGTCATACAATGTCATGTTCTATCACGCAGTGTCGTATATTATCAAGCATTATCATGTATTGTCATGCATAATCATGTATTATCATACATTATCATGAATTATCATGTATTGTCATGCATTATCATACACTACCAAGCATTATCATATATTATCATGCATTATCATATATTATCATGCATTATCATATATTATCATGCATTATCATGAGGCATTGCCATGTACTATCACGAACACCTCGCTAAACGATGGCACGAGAGAGAGGTAATGAAATGAGGGTAGTAGATTGAAGGATGCTAAGCTAAGGGGTGCTATAAACTAGACCCCTTCAAATCCCTAATATTAGTGTAGGATAATGATTTAAAAAGAGATGTCTCAAAAACTTGCATGAGTAGTTTCAAAAAATATCAAGCCTACGTTTGATTGGATGTTGTCCACTGCTTTTGTAATGGCGGTCTGTCCAGCCTGATTGTAGGTGTTTTTGATAGCATCAGAGACCGCATCAGTTGCGTACCGTTTGGCCTGCAAAATGATACAAATTGAAAGAGGTGCAGTTGATATTCACCATCTTCAGCTCTCAATGAAAGTCAAAATTTGTTTCAGAAAATGATGGAGCATAGGCAAATACAAGCTATTTTATGTAATGCAGAAAAGAGAAGAAAGAGAAAGGGGAAAAGTGTTGCTAATGTCTTACTCAGGCACACCGGAACGATAGTGGGGCAAGGGGGACTAACAGGAGCAAAAGAACACCAACTTGCATGTGCACCTCATTAGAACCCAAAGGACCTCTTTGAGACAATTTCGTTCCATCCTTTACCAGGACCTATACTTCACACAATTATACAAGTTGCTCTCTTCTCCAATAATGTTTTGTTTATTTATACAGCTTACTTGATTTCCTTTGTATCATATCAATGTCTAGAAAGGGACTCTATTACATTTCAAAAAGGGCACTTTTGCTCCCTCAGCTCTCCCAAGTGAAAGGCAGGAGGGGCGCTTTCTTCCCTCTGTCTCCCTCTCCAGCGTGACTGGACTTACTTCTCCACAATATATAGGAAAATAAGGCCCAAAGCTATCGGCTAAGATTATTTCCCCTTTTTTAGGATCTTCGGGGATTTGTAGTGATGATTCCTTACTCACTTTTTGCTCTGAAGTTGAAAGCATGTTTTTAGGGCTCGTATTCTTATCTGCTACACCCCTCCACTTATAGAAAGCGATTGTGAAGTCAAGAGTGAAAATTCGCTTGTTTCTGTCGCTTCAGTTGCCGCTTGTCATTGTGGCAGAATATTGTGGTTTTGAAGATAAGTAGATTTCCGTAGTGTTTTTTATCAATTTCAGCTACAAAGCTGTAAAAGTCGAAGAAAGCGAGCAGCTTTTCCTCCTAGAGCAATAGAAATGGTTTGCAACTACATATAGATTGTAGAATTAACTACTTTCACACAAAAGCACATACACGGAAATGCACGGACACACCCGCACATTAGCACATGTGCACGCACACGACACTCTACTGCAGGGTAAAGCAAAACTGGTACGTACCTCTGAACGATAAACAAAAGCGAGAACGATGAGGGCTGTCTCGCACAATAACACGATCACGATGAAACAAATGAACTAAAATAGGAATGTAAATTACAAACATTCATATGTTTTATGTGTAAATATATATGTATATTACATTCAAAGTAGAAGACAGAAAAAATTACTATTGAAGACAATGAATTCGAACCATTCAATAAGAATGAAATCTGAGATAACAGGCCTAAATCAACTAACATCTCGATTACGATCAACTAATGTCTCGATTACTCGGCCTAAATCAACTAACATCTATATTACAAGACAGTAATATCTCGATCATCTTCTTCTGATATCGGGAAAAGATCTATACTACAGAAGAGCTGCTAAGAATGTTGGAAAATATGCAGCTAAAAATCGATTTTCATAAACAATGACTATTAGGTAGGGTCGAATTCATAGAAAGACGTTTGGAAAAGCTTTTATAACTTACCAATATTAGCATGCATTTATTTTCCTTCATTGCTCCACAGCAGCCAAGGAATGAAACGACAAAGACAAAAACACCGGCTGCTATCATAATATTTGATGGTGCAAATGGACCTCCTTTTCCAAACACGCTGTTGTAGTCATTATCTTCCACTCTAACGTACGTCCCCAATGCGATCAGAGCTAAGCCAGCCAACTGAATTGAGAAGGTAGAGATTCAGTTAAAAAAAGATTCGCTATGCTAAAATTAAGCGGTTCTTGGATTATAAAGCCAGTGGAAGTTGAGAATAAGAAGAGAGGAAAATAGCCCTTTTAATACACTCTTTTCTTTTTATAAGAATACCTAATTTTTTTCTGAGCCTCAATATTCTTAAAAATTTTCGGTTTTGAGCCTCAGATTATTCTTAAATTATTCTTAAATTTTTCTTGCTCAACACAAGGTGTAAATTCGCCTTACGATCAAAGAAACATTAAATCATTTTTGATGTGTTGATTCATCATAAATTTCAACGAGAACAAACAGAACAAGTCAAAATACGGTTTTAGTCCAAAAGCATTATTTCAACTCCATCAATATCATCAATGCCAATGTAGTCCTCGCTATCATCTGAAGACGTAACTCTATATTTGGCAAGAGTTTTATTGGAATACTCCATTTGTCCCATGAACCATCCATTCTCGTATAAAGCTTTGATTCGATTAACAAAATATTTTAGTTTTGATGAAGGTTGAGCCTGGCAATATTCTTAAATTATTCTTAAATTTTAGCAATTTTGAGCCTCAATATTCTTATAGACTTTATTCTTATAAAAAAAAGAGTGTAATTATGTAACACCAAAATTTGCCCATTTTGACCACCCACTTACCCTTTGTAACGCATCATAGCAAGTCAAGTACCACTCATCCCTTGCTGCGAAGCATGTCGAGTCTTAAGATCCCCTTGTCAAATTTATTAACTGCCCAATTTTCATACAGCCATTGCTTTCATGTAAAAAATAATCGCACAGTCTAGTGTTCTAATGCGAGGGAATAGTATTACAGGATAGAAGTTAGAGAAGCACCCCGAAGGGACGCAATTGACATTTAAAAAATATCTGCGAAGGTCATGAAATGTTTCAGAAAAGTGAAGGACATATATACAATCAGCGTTGGATTTTATGCGCAACCCCCTGGTGTAGTTGCAAGAAAAGATACATTTCGAAACAAATCTCTGTTACACAACAAAAGAGCTATGACCCCCACCCCCTGTAACAGTTCGTAACAAAAAGTACCATACCCCCACCCCTCAGGTGTTGCGCAATTTTTGAGTAGCCCTAAAATACTCAAGCGACAGTAAAGTATAAGCGAAATATCATTTATCATTATTGTCATCATCCTAATCGTTATTATTCTCATCATAAAAAAATTTTTGTTGATACAATATCGTGATCAACGTCACCACAATTTTTGTTTTTGGCAGAAAGTGATGATTCAAGCAGTAACATATCTTTAATTGACTTATATTATTGGCCTTTTATCATGTCTTATCACGACAAATTGAAATTAAAAACTTCCTTCTCCACGCTGAANAAATATGACACACTAAAGCCCCTTAGCTTTTCTTGTTTAGATTTTTGTCCAATCGAATTGCAATAGGATTATCCTTCCTCTACAAGAAGTAATTAGCGATTAAACATGAGGCTCAATGCTATTCGTTGTATTTTGATCTTTAAGGTGTTGATTACTAAACGTCAGAATGGATATAGAAAACTGTAAAGATATAATTTTTGAATTTTTTTCATTTTTCGTGGAAGCGTTAGTGAAGTCAATTCCCTATAAAGATAGTAAAAATAACCATCTATCGAAAGAACAAACTGAATTTAGGAAATATTGGCTATTACATTATGGAGGACATTTGCACAGTTGACTCTCGGTGAAAAGCCTCCTTGTAATTGTACAGCTACCATCACAAAAATGTTATTCAACCATAAAACACAGCCTGTTTTTGCTTTGTATACCAACAATCGAACACAAGCAGTGTCCAAACTGCGCATTTCAAATTCCATATACGCTTCTCTTCTATTAAAACCTTTCAATTCATAACAATTCAAGGTTGACGCATTTACAGCACTCACTTATCTATGCACGATACTGTACATGCCACATTAAGAGCTTTCTCAATGGACTACGAAATAAAGTTCTTATTTCAAGATGCTAATATCTATTTCAAGATGCTAATTCCAGAGAAGCAGGGGCGGATCCTGGAGCGCCCTGGCCCCCCAAACGGCAATGTTAGTACAAAGGAACTTTTCACATGAACAAGGCAATTAAGCCCCTCCCCCCAAGGTCCAGCTCTGGACCTGCCCCTATCTGGAAGTTGCTTTGCGCAAATACCGTCTAACAGCAAAGACAACATAACTTGCTTTTCACTAGTCTAAGAAATAAGCTAAGATTGTATTCTTTTAGTTGGAGAAAGACTTACGCATTTGACCAAGCAAAAGCTAAAAGATTCAAGGATTGACTTACTAGAAAGGCGACATTTGCAATTATCATCAATATTTTCACAGTTCTCGTTCCACAACCCATTTTGACTTTGTGACAGAAAACGTCTTCTATTACAGATAAAACTCTTGTTTCTTCTTGAGTTTTGCTGATATTGAACTGCACTTATTCTCTTTCACGAAGCGAAGTAGAAGTCTTTACCGCACTACTGCGTTATTATCAATTTACAGTCAACAGGCGGGGGTTGTGTTGTGACGCATTCTAATGACCATTACATCATGTAAACAAACATGTTGCTTAGCAAAGAACTAAACAAGATGGTGGTTGACTCTATGATAAAATAGATATGGTTCTCCACATACGTGAAAATTTAAGATTATATATATCTGGTTGCCTTGTAAATAATTGTGTCCACTAGAAACCTTGCGTTGTGATTTAGTCAACTATATGGCAGTGGGTTGTCCCATATGCGTGGCATTGCAATTCTTTCTCTTCTGGGGTGAACAAAAAGAAGAAAGGAAGAGGTACAGTACTTCAGTGACAAGATAGCATAAATACGATAGCACGTATTTTAAATAAAAAAGTAGATGAAAAACAATCTAGGAAATAATGCAAAGTTTGAATAATGTTTGCAATAAATTGCAATGAGGAATAGGAACTTCTTCTGGATTTTGCTGCAAAAAATTCCATGCACAGGTCTGCTTGTGTTTGAGAACCAAAATGGTGATGGTTGAAGGATGCATCTTTTAGTTGTTAAACTCTGGTTCTAAACAGTGATGGCGTTTTTGGAAATTGACTACCGTAAAGAAAACATGGAGCATAGTAATAGCAGTATCAGAAAAGATAAAGAAAAAGGAATTAAAATGTCTGACCCTTAGTTTTTACCATGTTTTCCAAAATACAGTATTTTATGATCAATATCATAAGAATTATTTGAACTCAACTATCACTATTTAAAGCATTTAATTGCTTAAGATATAGCTGCAGTCACTTAAGTTTGGCTTTGTGATCATGTAGGAAACTGGATTCTGTTGGCGTACCTACCTTAGGCCGTTTAATTTTGCGTTAGCTTAATTTAGCGGGGAAAAATAGCCCAGATTTGGCGCAAGTTTAATTTAGCGAATGGCAGCTTACCTAGAGAGGACAGATGTGGCTCAACGAAAACAATAACACTTCATTTTGCAGCATTACTCTACAACGTACTACCATACAACAATCTTCATGCGAATGAGTCTTTCCGTGGAAGTATGTCAGTCTGCTGAACCATTCCAGGTATACCCGCTTTCTTCCAGCCGTTCAAAATAATTGCACGTCCTTCTTCACCAGTGAGAAAGTTGTACATCCCAACCATCCAGTTCGCGTGGATGGGCTTTAGTCGTGTAAGGTTAAATTCAACTTCTATTTGCTCTGCTGGTGTGTCTTCTTCGATTTTCTTCTTCACTTATGTAAGTAACAACAGTTATGTGATCTGTGATTAAAAGTAAATGAATACTTTGTGGTTGTTGTGCTCTTTGATTTCTCTACTCAATGTAAGAATAATCCATTCTGAGGAGGGGAAAAGTAGGGCTTCAGTTCAAGGATCCGAAAGCAGGAAAACTAAGTGAGGGCAAAAATTAGCGACAATTAATTTTTGTGCAACTTTAAGTTAGCGAAAATAGCCCCTATCGCTAAAATTGCTAGAATAACATCAAGAATTAAACGGCCTAAGGTTATCCCAAGATTGGGGGCTGTTCATTAATTTCTTTACGACATGGAACACTTAATAACCCCCGGATTAATTTGCATCACATCTGCAATGAGTCACGGTTCAACATTTTCCACCATTGAAATGCGCTGAACGCTAAGCATTCTTGGATCAAGATTCATCGAGATGATAATGGAATTAATGATGTAAGCACAATTGATGGGCATTTTTAGTAGAATGCAGTCTAATTAGGCAACAAATAAGTATTACATCAGAAATAAGAGATTTGCAAGCAAATTGAGGCAAATCTGCATCAGTTTAGAATCTTGGACGAGAAAACTTTTATCCATTGCCAACGTTATTACTA
>OLMO02000273.1:9417289-9435894 GCA_900291935.2 Cassiopea xamachana
CTATCACCGTCTTATTTCTTTCATTTCATTTGAAATTATTAAGAAGGGTTGCTCTTCAGTTCTACCTGATTTTCAAGAGGCCCTCCGTTAAAAAACTTATTAAAAAAATTGCTTTAAAACCAAAAAAAATAAATAACGTAATTAAAAATTCAAATGAAAATAAAGAAGTTTTTTAAAATAACAATTTATAATGCATCCTCAAGATTCTCTTGCTTTTAATTCTTTTGCTATTTAAGATGACTATATCAAAATACGTGACATAAAGATACGAGTTTTCAAGGCATCGCTCAGTTGTAGCACAGTTGAAAATCCGTTTAATGGATATGATGTCTTGTTTCCATAAAATACTCTGAATTTTCCTGGAAAAAATTGGACGTGCTTCGGTTAGGCAAACGTGAGCGGCTTGATTTCAAAAACTGCATGTTATCTGAATCAAAAATATCATTTTGATCAGTGGTTGATGATTCAAACATAAGTGTTGGTGGATAGCAATCATAAATATAACAATGAGGGTGAAATTTTAATGAGCTGTTGGTGATGGTAATCATGATGACAAAACAGCAAAATGTCGACGAAGAGAAGGATGGCAGTTGTGGAAAATTTATGTTTGGCTAGTAGCAGGTATATGTTCAATGGGTTTAATACGATTAGAGGTTTGTATTCAATTTATACCTTTGCTTCCTTGGAATTCTGACTTCACTCCAATTTGAATGAGTTCACTCTCAAACAAAACTCCATTATTTTTACACACGAACCTATGAAATCATGAAAAATCATGAAAAATCACATACATAAATAAATAAACCAATCAATGCATAAATAAATATATAAATGTATTAATTGATTAATCAAACATAAATAAATAAATAGATAAAAAATAAACAATATCTTTAGCTCTCCTCAAATATTTGACTCATTACGAAATCAAAATATTTTTTACTAAAATCTGGCAAAACCTAACAGTTTTAATTTTTATATGCAAAAATAATGCTACAAAGCCAGAAACATTGTAAGTACAGTGAAAATGTTCATGCATAATGATGCTACCATTGACTTACTTTCTAACAGCTTGCTCAACACCTGGGGAGACGGTCAGGTTAGCAGTGGATGGCATTACTGGTTCAGGTTGCGCTTCGAATATATCTACCAGTGGTGCAGAAACAGCGGGGGCTGCTTGGCCTAAAGCAAATAGTGTAATGTTAAAGAAGATAGAGAATGGATTTTGCTATAAAGAGGATGAGAAATATAGATCAATTACATGGGGATTCCTCTCTTAATAATGGTCCTACGGCAATCAACATTATTGGCTCCTCGAAAAAGTAAAGAAATCGCAACCATTTTATGAATTTANAGGATTCAGAAACTTACTTAAAACTGTAGGTAGAGGCTGCATCTGAAAAATAACACATATTAGATAATACAATTCATAATACTGCAGAAACTTGGTAGACGTAAAAAATATAGCATATCGATTTATAAGCTTCCAGTTGGCTTTTGCTACAAAAAGAAAGATATCAACATCAAAGGCTACGCAACCAGTGGAAAAAAGCTTACAAAATCAGTAAGAATCCTCTCGCTAACTCCATAACTTTTTAATTTTCGCTTCTATTTTATTATTGTACGTAGTTCTTATTGTAATTTCTTCCATTTATATGAATGCAATTAGATTATATATTATTGTATTATTTTGCAGGACAGTATAAAAAATCAGCTTTTAGCTGCATACTTAGCCTACTTAAATAATTCAAAATGAAATGAAAAGTATTGTATATGAATTCAAGCCATTCAATTAAGCTCAATGTCATGAGATTAAACTCCAGATTTCAGACAAAAGCACTGCAAGTCACTAAAAGCATTCACTGTCATTTAAAACCTTCCATCTAAATAAAATCAGTGGCAAACTCACTTTTACAGGTGACGTAGTAGTCGTGACCGGCGGAGAAGTGGGAAGTTGTTCGGACGGACCATTTGATGCTGCTGCAGCTTCCTCTTCCTTCTCTTTTTCAACAAGTGCCGCGCCACCTTTCTTCTTCTTCAATTTTGCTAATAATGAAGATTCCCTCTCAGGAAACGGGGGCATCTCCTCTAAAACTGTTGATTATAGAAAACTACTGTTATCATTCAATTCAATTAAAAAGAAAAATTGAAAATTGGGTTAAAAAAGCAATTTCCCAAATATTGTGTGAGAAAAGAATTCTTTCCTTTACATGCACCAGGAGGAAAAATGATTACCTGTAGCTAGAACATCCTGAGTTGCAATAGAACTAAGCTGAAGATATTCCAACGCCCTTTGTTGCAATTCTGTGTCCGCATTTCGAAGGTTAGTGTCACTACGTAGGATCTGCAGGAGTTGTAGCATAATTGAAAACTGGTTGTATTGATGATAAGGTTTATCAACAAAAACTAGCGAGTTTGTATATACATATACATCGTAAAAGTGCTTTCGGGGGTGATTTCTAGGGGGCTCAGGGGGGTGGAGCCCCCTTGTTTAACTTTCTGCTCATTTTGGGGGGCTCACCCCCCTAAAACTGTTACATTGGCTTAGCTTTTCAGAGTTTATTGGCCTTGTTTTCAAAGTGCTATGATCAATTATGCCCTGCTATATGGCTATTGAGGCATTTCTTGTTGTTGATTATACTATATCAGTATTAAACTAAATTATCATGTGTCCATCTTTGAAAATATGGGTGTGGTTGTAGCTGGGCCACACCCAAACTATAGGCGTGGTTGTGCCTAGAGCCCTCTTTGTTAAGACTTTTAGAAATCACCATTGGGTGCTTTCTCAGCTTGGAAATTGATAATAGGATAAGATTGACATGTCGGCTAAAAAAACTAACAACTCCAGTATTTACAATAATTAATTGGTATGTTATAGCTCTTAGGATTATTCTCAGTTTACCTTCAAATTAAATTCAAATAAATTAACTTTAAAAAAGGCACAAAAGCTAAGGAACGTTAAAAAACTCATAAAAAGAAGGATAAATCAATGAACATTTGACGGTACTCATACCTCTTGGATGTGATTTTTGATTTCTGGGAAAAGGTTTATGAACTTGATGTAGGCAGACAGTAGTAGCGCTTTTGTAGGAACAGAAGCCAACGGAAATTTGCCATGTAATAGTTGAAATTGGACCATTGGACTGAAAATTGGAATTAAGTTGAAGAGAAAGATGGAAAAATAGACGTTAAACTACTAAACGATAGAGTATAGTAAGTCACTCAAACATTGTTCATATCTAATTGTGTTTTTGAGAAAATACGCACCTAGAACGCGGATCCCCTGCAATCAGATTTCCAAACTCTCCCAAGACATAACCACCGACTTTAACCATGTTTTCATGGCAGTCTGGCATTTGCAAAGCTTCAAAAACCGTCTTAGCAGCATATCCTTGAATGTCATCTCTGTTGATTATCACTTGGATAACACGGTACCATACCTGTCATAAAAACCATTGGTAGCTAAGATCATCCAACAGCATGGCTTACACACCACCAATAGAAAATAATCAACAATTTGAAATAATCTAAATTACTCATTAAGTGCATGTCAACCTGTTTACCTATTCCTTCATAAAATTTTACTGTTGCCCATTTCGTAATAAAAAAGAAAGTCCCTACGCTATATACGTTAAAAATTCTTTGGCCTCACAGGCCGCCACACTCTAGTTATTGAACTTTATTTATCAACATTACAATTACATATTACTGCAGCATTTCTACCTTGAAAATTACCTTTCACAAAGCTAGCTCGTAAGTCAACAAAACTCTTTGATTCACTGCGCAGGAGGTCCAAAATCTATGCTTTACAATTTGATGGTATCACCTCATTTCCGGTTGTGGTAGCCGCAGAACAATGCAATTATATGTTATTCCCCTTTTAGTAGGTAAAGAAAGGACAATACCACATTCACAAATAAGCATATTTAACTTTCATAATTTTGAGTTAGCTACTTGCCTCTTCACCCACAAAATCTCCACCAACTTTTATCAGCTCAAGAATGATGTCAACATACCAAGAGTAATCTGTCGCATATTTCTCAGCAAGAATGGCAATTTTTAAAACCTGTCCAAAAAAGGATAAATTCCATTGCTAATGGAACACTCTAAAAACCAAAAATTTTATCTAAAAATCTAGAAATCAGATATAAATATGTCTGTCATACAGCGTGAAAAGGGAAACCAAACTGAAAAAAGGTCGGAAAATGTAAACATGGCAGATGAGTCTTATAACAGGGGGGAAAGGTTCAGCGAAAACTAAGGGCTCGTTACCAAATGTAGAGCAGATGGATTATAATTTGGCTGTAGATAACAACGTAATGTCAATTTGATTTAAACTGCTTAAGTGAATGACAGGAATGATATATTTCAAAAACAAGTCCCAAAAAAACTTGTAAAAAACAAGGAAATTCTTGCAAAGAAATACTCGCTTTTTAGTCATATACTACTTACCAGTTCTTCTTTAATGGAATACACTGCATGCTTTAGGTAATCCAGCATTTCTGTTACAATTGCTGTTGCATTAGAACTGTCGCACATAGCATACAGCAAGTCTACCGCACGCTGCCGTACACTAACATCCAGCTCACTCTAAAATAATGTAAACTAATCGATGAAAATTATATTAAAGAAATAAGAAGAAAAATGTATATCAAAAAGTTACCAAATAGGAAATAGTATTGAAATCAAGGGGTTGATAAACGATTCACAACAAGTTCGCAAAAAAGCAAAAAAGATTCATACTTCGTACTACTTAATTTGTAATTGTTTCAACAAATATTCAACATTATATTCACAGTGATTTAACAATACATTTTTCGCCATCGCAGCCCTCATTCATTAAACAATCGAGTTTTACAGTCTTCTAGCTTCCCCTTAGGACCGACTACTTCAGCAAGATGGCTTATAACAGTGGCTGCACATGAATATATTTAAATACAACATAAATCATTTGCATGCATGAAACCGCAGATGATTGGTTGAAAATACCTTTAGTGCTTGTATCACTGTTTCTTGGTGCTTTCTGACAGCATCAGCGGAAAATTCTGAATTGGCAAGGGAACACAAACTCTCAAGTGCGAGGTACCTAAGGAGATAAAAACAGCACAATAGAATCCATTGGATAAGTCTGAAAAAGATGCAATCTTCCGTTGAAGAGTAAATATTTTTATAGAAAAGAACTTCTGCAAATCCAATCATTTATTTAAAAGAAGTTGAAGCAGATAGGGTAACCACCTTAAATTCGTTTCCCTGTGAGACAGATACTGGCCTAACTGATTACATGATCGTATCAACAGCGTTCTGTCACTACAAACGAAAAGAAAAATACGATTAGCTGGAAAATGAGATAAAAATACATTTAGATAAATAAACTCAATGTGCCAAAAAACTTCAAGAACACACGGAAAAGTGGAAATCTTATTCCAATATATAAAATGAAATGATATTCTGGCTCAGCTGGCTGGTGCAAATTATCAGGGTTAAGTTGCTTTACAGGAACTTTCGCTAGAAAGTGTTTTTTTGGAAAGAAAATGAAGATTACTGACAGACAGTCAGTTGATGTACACTTAAGTTTGCTACAAAAAAGCTGTATATCGTTTTTGTATGACATAAAACAACACTTCATGGTTCGGATGTTGAAAGAAGAAAAACTTTAAATTGTCCCATTTACAACAGAAACAAAAAGCAGAAAAGATAATGAACTTTAGCAGCAAAGATGAACAGTAACAAAGCGTACTTATCCATGTGAATAATCAAGTTAATAGCTTCGAACAAAACAGAATTTTTTGAGTTTGAATGCTGGACTTTTTTTGATTTTGGTGGTTCCTGAAAATTAAATTGAAAGACTGATTGAAGACGCCTGATTGACAAAAACAGTTACACAATAGATAAAGATTGCCATTTTGAGGGCTAAAATGATAAAATACTTTGCCAATACGCCTTGGATATGATAAATCAACTGCTTTCAAAGCATCAAATGTTTTAAAATGTTACCTGGGCTTTGTTTAGAATTGTCTCCAAACATTCGGATAACTTGCTGACTTGCGCAGCGTCCTCTTTTGTAAGAGAAAAAGATAAATTAAACGATCATTCTTACTTAACTAATCCCCTTTCGGTTGAAAAAACACTTCAAACACCAAAATTGTATTTTGTAATTTTTTTGAGATAGTCGTAGATTCTGCTAATGTGCCTGCCGTTGCAGGTACATAAATAGAATTTGCAGCTATTTCCCAAAAAAGCAAAACATGGCAACGAAAGATAAGCAACAAATTGAGAGCATGAAAAAAACACAGAAATTTCAAAGGATAGTGAAATTCTAATAAAGAGAATTCTAGCTATGGCTAACAACATATGATACTACAGAAATCAGCTTAAAGAAAATAAGCATCTACAAACATCAAAGTCATTAAATTGGAAGAAAAAGGGGAATGTCTTACCAGGGGGAGGGTAAAATTGAAGAAGTCTAAGGAGTTTAACTGACAGCCATGGAGCAGGAACAAAATAATATGTGTAATCTTGGAGGTCAGTATATGAAGATGTAACAATCTAAAAGAATAATAAATTTTCAACTGCTTGAGTAGAACAGTGAAAGCACAGAGCTAAAAAGAAATTGCTGCTCATAACACTCAGCAGCAACTGCTAGCATTGGAAGTTTTGCAGAAGAATGGGTAATCAACTCTGTGATACTTGTGTTGTAATCAATACAAAATAGCAAATGATGTGAGGGAAACTGATTGAACTGTATAGTGTAGAAAGTTATGAAAATAATGTAACTTCTCCATTAAATATTGAATTTCCAGTGCCAGTTGGGTTATTTGTCACATATCAATTGACATACTTACTTCTCTTTTCCAACATTCATTCAAATACACTACAATAAGACTACAAGTCCCTTGATGTATCATCAGTGAGAAAGAAAAAATTAGCCTATAGTGCTTTCTACACTGAATTTATTACAACTACTGTTGACCTACAAAAAACATCATGAGACAATTTTTGGATATATTCAAAGATAAATAATTGCAAGAAGGAGCTAAAAATGTATACACACCCTAGAAAGCCTTGCTATTGCTAGATTTACACAACCTTTGTAGTCTTCTGGATATTTCTGCACAAGCTCTTTTAGTAAGCTGGATGCAGCAGTGACAACACCCTGTAATCAAAAATACATAAATCAAGAACTTCAAATGCATGAGAGTCTCTATCTATACTTTCAATCAATAATAGTTACTAACTCTAAGGGGACAAAACTATTAATAGGTAATGAAAACTGCTTCTGCTTTAGGTGAGCAACTAGGAGTTTTTGAGGGCATAGTCATAATCAATAAAAAACACACTAGACAAAATTCAAAGAGAATATGGCCCAAGTAAACTACAGGCTTAAACTTGCATGCCCACTGGTTTTTTTGACTGTGTAACTGACTAACACCTCAGAGTATAGTGTACTTGGTCCAAAATGCCAGAAAATTTCTCAACCATACATGAAAGGAGCTGCTTGCCAAAAGTAAGCATCTCCTAGACCTGCTTAGCTTCTCCTTGAATGCACAAGAGTTGTGATGATAATTGGCAAAACTAAGCCTTTGTTAATGTTTTCCTCCAAATAAAATTCAATGTTTACCAGATTAGGATCATTAAGCATTTGGCAAATCCTTGATGCCCATTCAGCTGTACGTGGAACAACACTCTCATTGATTCTGAACAGTTTGAGAAGGCAGAGTGCAGCACATTGCTTCACAGAATCAACTGACTCCCTAAAACATAGGAATAAAAAATAATGATTCAAATAGATAGACCACAAAACATAGACAGACAACTAGATCATAGAATATAGATAGAAATTCATAGGAAAAAAGCAAGTAGGAATATATCAGCATCAGAAAAATGAATTCTCTTATATCCAAAATAATCCTCTCACTTGCTTTAAATCATACACGTGTTCTGAACTAGACTCAAATTGGCACCATGCATTGGAATATGACTAATGAAGAACTCTACAATAAGTTTCAATCAATTGAAAAAACTAATGATATCCAAAATTCAATGTCTGGTATTTATGGGGATAAAAATATACAAAGTTTCAAAATCTCAAGTTGCTGAGTTACTATCACTGACCAGAAAGCTTCTGCATTATTAAAACAATGTGAAATATTGTAAGATGTTTTCAAAACATGATCACTTGGTGTGAGCGAATGATCTCTAACTCTCCCATATTGCTATAAATTGAAGTTAGTCGTACTGAAGATGACTCAAGATTGATTCAAAACATCTTGGATTATGTTGTTAATGGATCTGGTACCATCATCAATACAAATTACTAGATTTGATAAATACTAAGCAATGTTGACTGTTCTACCATCATCATCATAATCTTCACATACTAAATAACTCAAAACTAATAAACCCTCCCATTCACACCCTTTCCAAGTTACACTACCTAATCCACAAACTCTGTCTCACAAATCTTCTTTCATTCCTAGAACTTCTCAACTGTGGAACTCATTGCCATCCACTACTTTCCTTGAATCCTACAATTTGTCATCTTTTAAATCTAACATCAACAAACTTGATCTTTTCTCCCTTTCTACTTAAACTTTCCCTCATTTTCTAAGTTTTTCCTTTGTCGGGGCTGTGTTATAGGCCCTATAGCCTTTACCCAACATTACTTACTAAAGAAAGAAAAAATTCAAGAAGCTGCTTTTCAATGGAACAACAAATCAACAGATAGAGTATAAATAATTAAATAGAATATTTGATATTTAAATAGAATATTTAATATAAATAGAATTTAATTGAATTAAAATTTAATATTAAATAGAATAAATGAATATTTAAATAGAATAATAAATATCTGATATCTCCATGAACTAAAGGGAAGTGATGAGCTACAGAGAATCACAATAAGGAAGGCAAAACTATTTTCATACCCTGAAATAAGAATCTTGGGCACATCCACCCCTACATTTTCAAGCATTTCTTGCCCACCTATGTTGGCAATGCACTGCATGGCCAGGCTGACAAAGATTGCACTTCGGCTCATCAGATCATTTTTAATTGCTTGGATAATGAGTCGCATCAAGTCACTGCTTGCTCCAATCAACACAGAAATGAACAAATATCCCTAATGGAAAAGAGGATCAATGAAATGATAAGACAGTCTATTCCAATAATTCTACTTTATTTGGGAATTGCTATGAGAGAAATACAGCAATCTGTGGAAGCAAAATAAATGTTTACAGCAAGCACTAATCTCCAAAGCTTTTTATACACCAATATACACCAAAAATGCTATTACACATTAAAAATTCTACTTCTAATATAGGCCAACAATCACAGCCTATTGACCTTCTAATGTGCTCACTTGCCAACTGTATAACAACAAGGTAAATATTCCACATAAAATCTTGTAAAGTAAACAATGTAAGATTGCAGAAAAAATGTTAAATGAGAAGAAATTTGAATTGACATAGATTTCAATAAGTAAGGGCATGCCATTTTGAAACATTTTCATTAGAAATACATAACTGAAGCATGCAAATTAACCTTACTGAAAATCTCATGTCAAAAATATGAAAACCTTGTGCCAAGTATTTGACAAACTGCTACACTTACTATTTGCTTCTCAGTATATCTGTTTGATGACAAAAGGTTTACAGCTTCCATATGACCAAAATCAATGTCATTGCCAAGAAGGAATATAAACAGTAACTTGCAAACATATTTCTTCTTTTGATAACCATCTAATTGCTTATCACCTAAAATGAACCAAAGCATAGCACAGTTATTATTCCAGTACAAAGGTCTTATTATAACTTCCTACAATTTACTAGAACTCTAAATGAAGCAGCTCCTTCTGCAATATTCAAAATTGGTAATTGAACAATAAACTAACATTTATGCATAACAATTTAGAATAACTTATTGTGTTCTGTTTAACTAATTGACTGACTAGCCTTTGCCTTCAATATATTTGCCGTTTCTTCCAAACGGATCCATCTTTATTAGCAATGCAATAGACCAACTAGAAGAACAGGAGAGGGGTGGCAGCCCCACTCAGTTCAACAGGAATCTGTTTCATTTGGGTAATACTTCAGAAAGAACAATAAGAACTTGTCGGATTGCTCTCTAGATCTCTTTATAGTCTCTTGGGCAGTAAGTTTACAGTCCCCTAAATCTGAAGGCCTTCTATACCCATGAGGTCAACCTATAACTTTACGTTTCTCCATTTATCACAAGTAAATATTGTTTAACTATGCACTTTACTCTAAGATGAATCATGACAAAAACCTTTTAGCTGTAATTCTATCTGTGAATTTTCTTCCAATCCAGTGCTTGTAAAGTAGCATGTCCCCCCTTTGCAACATATCATGCCCACTTAAGTCAGACGTCTATGGCCAGATAGAATGTACAGTTGAAAATGAGAAGAGTATCCTTTTTGATTCCATTATCTTCATATTACTCAGAAAACATGTCAAATATGCAATGGAAGTAGATCTGGGTGCATAATCCCAGAAGCTAAAATATTTATCACTTATGGATTATCATGGATATCATGCCCTCCTGGATATCTGTCAAAACATTGCATTAACAGTTATCACTAGGCTCTACCTTGGACTTTAAAAGACTTACTTTATAACTCTCACCTGAATGTACTATAAAAGCAGTGGCAGACTCTCANAGGGTATGCAAGGTTTTCAGTGAATAAACTGAGATATTAGAAAAATATTGCTTTGAAAGTTTATTTCCTTAAAGCCAAAAATTCAATGCAGCCATTCATCATTGTTGGGAATCTTTTTGTAAGAGTGTCATTATTGAGAGGAAGACTGCCCTTCTTGAGAGGAATGCTACCATTATTGAGAGAAATGCTGCATTAGAGCAATACATTGTCTCTTATTCTCTCTGCTTTGTTATGACACTGGTTACCTCATGCAATAAGCGGTGAATCTCTTCATTCAAAATTCAACCAATGAGAGAGTAGAATGGGTTGGTGAATGAGCAAGCAAAAAATCAGAAAATAAGCTGTAAAATTTTAGCTGTCATGCTTCGATAGTATGTGGCTGAGCAGTCTCCTTTAGAGCATTATAATGGCAGTTAACACAAAGTTGTTATAAGTAAGAACACGATGTAATGTTGCAGAAGAAACCTAGCAGAAGAAACCCGACAGCTATTCCTCATTCTACAGAATTAGTTTTATTTTTGAGCATCAAAACATGCTGTTCTAGTTCTTTACATTGAACTGCTGGCAACTGACAAGCTTTTGTACTTCTCCTTGGATGGCCGTAATGTGATAGAAAACCTGAAAGCAAAAGGTGTTGTGTGGCTTCAATTCTGCTTTTGTTTGAAGAATGTCTGAAGTGGGAATCCTCTTAAGTGCTGCCTGTAAGTTCATTACAGCACACAGGGATGTGCTGACTGGGGGGGCATCATGCCCCCCAATATCCTCAAATATGCAAGAGAATTGGTCAAAAGGTGGCCATGCTGGAAGAGATTTGGCAACAGTATTTTCTGGGACCCTTTGTTTTAGTAACAATAGTTGGGCAATTGGTCAAAATTGAGGTAACTTCAGCTTGAGTTTGTGGCAATAATGAAAAGGTAGGCCTACCATGGATTACAAAAAGTGTGTCTCCCCTTCCCTTACATGTTGCCAAGTCTGCCTACAAACAAACCTCTGCCTAACAGACTTCCCCCATTGTTTTTGTACTGCAATTTCAAAACTTGCCAACTGCTTTTAGCAGAGATGTGCAGAGAAACTTTCCATTGGAGGGGGGCATCTTGACAATTTGACCAGCTGCTCTTACTAATAACAACAAAGGTCAAAGAATATACCATAGCCATTGCTCTTGCAGCATGGCCAACTTTTGACCAACTTCCTTGCAATTTCAGAATGTCTGGGGGCATGATGCCCCACCCCCCAATACATGCATTTCTGTCTCCTAGTTTTCCCTCTTTGGAGAATACCCAGGGATCATTTCATGGTTTGCCACTGCATGAAAGGTCTAACTATATACAACACAGGAGGAAAAATAAACCTTTAAACTTGGATCTGATATTAGCAAGTTCTTTATTGATCCTTTTCATTTCTGCTTCTTTTGATTTGCCTGAAACAAACAAGATTACCAACTGTGATGTTTCATAAATCTACAAGGAAATATGAAAATGCAAAATATACAGATGTGCATGTGCACTCATAATGAAATGGGTATATAAATATTGGTCAAAACAATCCTCTTGTTTTCCATTTTGACACTGCAGGGGGGCCTAGGATTGACTTTGGGGTCAGTTGTAGCCTGTAAGTTGTTTGAAAGAGGTGATTAAGTCAGCTACACTCAGTCATATTGTTACCCCAACAGTTACTCAGGAGAGGTGTAGCATGATCTATTGAGCCTGCTTTTCACTGAAGGGGTCTGGCTGAACAGTTTGTCACAAGTCATCAACATCTGCCCTAAATCTGAAACTCTGTGGCACAAATCACTATCAACTTGAGGACAAATGTCTCTCTGTGCTTGCTAACCACCACATTTAGGTCTCCAACCATGAGTTAGCTCCCATCATCATTATCAGCATTATCATCATCATCATCATCTTGTCTTATCTTTCCCATTTCACCCCCTAAGGGGGCCTTGGACTGACCCTGGGTTCAGTTTTCTTCTGTCATTTTTTAAAAGAGGTGATCGAGTCGGCTACACTCAATCCACTCTGTAACCCCAACAGTTACTAGGCAGAGCTGTAGTGTGAGCCATTGAGTCTGCTTTTCACTGAAAAGGTCTGCTTGGACAGTTTGCTACAGGTCATCAACATCTGCCCTAGTTCTGAATCTCTGCAATATAAACCACTATCAACTTAAGGGCAGCTGTTTCTCTGCACCCATTCATCATCATCATCATCATCATAATCATCACTATCATCATCATCAGCTCCAGCTACCATAATCACCAAAATTGCCTAAACAGATTTTAGTAGTAACCAACAATGGTGTTCTAATTGAGGATGCATTTCTTTGTAAGTCATTAGCAGCTTCCTGAATGATTTTGGTTTCTAAAAACACAACATAGCCATTGCTAAAGTTACCTGGAATTTTTATGATCTTGGTTCTACCAGCAATTTTCTGTTGCGGGGGGGGGGGCTTACTCTTCTTATTGACAGACTGATTCTTTACATAGGCAAACTAAGATATAGCCAGCAGAGTACTGAACTGCTAAAATAGCTCTGAGAAAAGAGTTCCTTGCCCTTTGACTGGTGGCTAGCATGCTCCAGCAGGGGCTATAGCCTTTTTCCCTCCCCTACTGCTACCCCTATCCAAGAGTTCTTCTTCCATATCCTGCTCATGACCACAACTATTGACTATAATATGCTTCACATTTTCTGCAATCCTTGGCTGCACATTCTAGACCTGGAGTATTCTGTAGCCAAATACAAATTGCTAAAATCAGTGTCAATTTTTCCAGGTTTGATATGCTTCAACTTTTTTGAGTTGCTATTGATGGCAATTATAAACAATGATTCATATTGCTTTAATTTACAAAGTCCCAAATCCCACCAAATCTCAAACAACAAATCAAGAAATATAAATATTAATCAACCGAACGCTTTCTATGATACATTAGTGGATTTGCTGATTAATTCTCAGACTGCCCTTATCTCAATCAAACTGCCGATAATGTTATTCATAAGAGCCTCTTTTAACGGAGACAAAACAGACAGAAACAGACAGAAACAGAGCGCTGTCTACGTCCAAATGCGAACCTGATGTGAAATATCCCTCTTCAAACTGCGCTCCATGCATGAAGAGCATTCAGTATGATAAGGAAGCACATTTTACACCACGAGGACATAATAATTGAGAACGAGCTTTCGGCATTCTGGCAAAAAAGACAACAATGATCTGCCCAACCCTCTTGCTTTCGCATAAATAATAATCACACAATTGTATTCCACAACAAAATATTCGTCACAACGAACAGTAGAAAATAATATGCAACAGTGGACATGTCATCTAGACACTTCATTGTCCTATTCGAAGCAACAAGCAATAAAAAAACTCTAGTTAAAGTCCCACTCGGCGAGTATTGCAGCGTGGGCCTAACTTACATCCTCGTATGTCCGAGATGAAAACGGACAAGCCACGCATTCCTTCCCCTTTCACAGCAGGCATGTTGTTGGATTCCGAAAAAGCCTATAAATCGGAGTAGACTATAATGTATGTTATGATTTTGTACTGCCCCAAAGTTTCAGTAAGACGTTCCTCTCATTTTCGGCTCAACTCCACGGTCATCAAATCCCCAAATCCAAGTCTTCTGATCATGAAACTGTGAAATGGTGTAGCAGTCGCCTCCACAGTAGCCTTCGAAACCACAGCTTCCTCGAAGTTCTCAGCTGGTTGCCCCAGAACTGGCGACTCACACTTTGGGGAACTATATATTTTTGTTTATTAATTGTTTAGATAGATGTAGAAAAACCTGATTCGATGGCAAACAAGGTTCTTTTAAGCTACGTGCATTTATTCAGACTTGAACTCTTCAACAAGGAACTTCTTTCAGGCACTCTTCAACAGAAGTGTAGTGCTAAATTTCTAACAAGATTTTGGAGACCTCATCTTGTAGATTTCTGCAAACTAATTTATATTTACTCCTTGGCATTTTACTGAAAACCTAATTTGTGCCAAGCTATAGTATTATTTTGTGCTTAGCGGCAGTTACGGCAAAGAGTGGGGCGTTCTGAATTTATAAGGAGTATCAATCTCTGTACATAGACGTGCAGGCGCATTTAGGAAATACTCTGGTGCGCTACTTTTCCTTTTCGACACACAGGCACACGTTGGCAGTTTTCTTCACAAATTGATGACGGACTAGCATTCTGCAGCTAAAAGCTAGTAGCCAGGAGCCTTCTTGGAGTATCAGAATTTGGCTCAGTCCATCACTTTTACATTTGCCTGAGTAGACTCTCCCACGATAAGATGAGTTTTTCAAATTCATGCAACACAGATTGGAAGGAAGGATGATATTTTCCATCCCAGAATGAAGATCAATCATATAGGCAAATTTCCCTACCACGCAAAGGGGCATTTTCTCACGTTCCAGAGAGAGTGATTTAAACAAATTTTCTGGGGACAAGCTCCCAGACTCCGAAGTCTCTCTAGACGAAGTGAATACCAATAGATTTTCTCCTCATTTTCACATTTGTCTGACTAGACGCGCTAACAATAAGATTTCTACTTTCAATATCAAAGCTTTGTCTTCCATATACTTGCAAAATTGATTGGAGGTCAATGATAAAAGCATGCTTTCCTACTACGCAGAAGGGCATTTTCTAACTATCTAGAGAGAGTTATCCTAGAACATTTTTTCTTGGGGCAAGCCCCCAGACCTCCGAGTGTCTCTCAAAGAAATTGATGCCTTGGCACGTGAAAAGTGCTTCTCTATCGATGACCTAAAATTGAAAAGCAGCTGATTTAAACAGGCTAACTAGGGGGGCCGTGGAGGTCTAGACTCCTGCCCTTTTCAACATAGGAATGAAAGTGCCTTTTTGTAGTGTCCTCTCTTTTCAAGAAGGGCGCCTTCCTAACATGGAGAAGGCTTGGTCGAAAAAATTTTCTGGGGGCTTTGCTCCCGGTTCCCCGTTTCTTCTTTCCCGACCGTGATAAGAAATGGCAATAAGAATCATTTCCCTTCAGAACCAATGATGTCAGTAAACCTCCTACAGTATTTCCTCCACTTAGGAATCTGAAAAAGTATTCGAAGGTCATTTCCTCCTCAACAAGTTTTAGCGTTGATTCGACCCATGCCCTCTACAATTGCTAGTTGTGCGTCTTATATGATTTGAAAAGTGGCTTACAAGCAGTGTTGGTTTATAGAATGTGAGTTCACATTCCTTACTCAGCAGCTGGAAACCTGAAACCCCCCCAAGATTTTTCTAGCACCGCCCCCTGCCCACCACTTCTACAATGAAGTCATTTATGATCAAACAATGATTTATAGCAGCTAAAGAGAAACATTCTCAGGTATCTAAACCAGCAGTTTGTAATTGCTCATTAAGAATTAAATCAAAAAACACAATATCAGTAGGTGCTTTGCAACTTAATTTCTAAGACATTTGGCCAAGTTTATAGCAAAGATATTCAGGAAGCCTTTGGCAACATTAATTCCCCACGAATGAACAAGCATTTTGAGTACAGATGGATCGATGAGTTTAGATACCAATTTTTGAGCAGTGCTACATTTCAAGTTAAAGTTGCCATCTAACCCCAATGCAGCTACTTGACTTTCGTCACCCTTTTGATATGGCACGCAGAAAGAAGAGTGCTGGATTTATTTCTCTGCATTGCATTCAAGGGGGTGAAACGAAGAAGTTTCGATGGGGGGCTGACTCTTCCGACGAAGGGCCAAAATATGGGGTAAACTATTGAACAGATCTTCACAAAATAGCTTTTCACCTTCCTACAGGGGGCTAGCATGCTCCAATGGGGGACATAGCCCCTTAGCCCTCCCCAAGTGCCACCTCTGATTGCAATGAGAAAATGTATGTGAGAGATTGAAAAATCACTGATCAAACGTTTGACGACGGAGAAAATTCAGTTATGCCTTTTTGACAATGATATGTAGAAGCGAAGCAATACCCTTAGGCGCTTATGAGTCCTAGATTCAAAACGAGGTTTGTATAAAGACCTTGCAACTAAATCTTACAGAATGAACGAATTAAAGGTAATTAAAATATTTGCAATTGATGTCTTGTCAAAAAGCAAATCAGACAAAGAGATCATAACAAGCAAATGATCGATCCTATTACTTTAGATCCTTAATATAGAAACGCAATTGATTTTATTTTGACTTTATTTGAGGCTTCATATAATTTTGTTATAGAGAGAGAGTATCAGCTTCACAGGAGATCCAAGTGACAAGGACCTGTGGATTAGAAGAGTATGGCAATTTTTCATCTTTATGCATAAGTTGCAGTTATTCCAGGACGGTAGAAAAGAGGCACACATATCAGTTCTTCTAGCATTTAGTACATTAGAATATGTTGTACCCCTATATGAAGAAATAGCAGGGGGTTGAGTCAACCCAATATGATTGTCACAAAATATTTGTTATAACTTCTAAATGAATGTCATGGTGTATAGTAGCCATATTTCTTCTTAGAAACATAGGGGGTACATGAATGGGTCAGAAGAGTTACTTAAGAGTCATGACTCCAAGCTCCCTTAAAGCACTGACTGCCTATATGATTTGCAGGAGATCTGGTTGTTTTGCAGAGCTCCAATGCTGTTTGTTTACAAAATTTGTTCAATTAACATATAAATATATTTATTCTGCAGCATTGATTTTCATTCAGGTTCAAGTATTTTATTTTATCCACTAGTTTCCTTCTGTTTATTATTTACATTGACATATTTCTATTGTTTCTTATATTTTCAAATTTCTATTCAAGACAGGTTGCAGAAGTCATCTGAGGGCTGCAGGATTCCAGGTATTTCAATGAAATTCTTAACATATTGATGGTGTCTGGTAGGAGGGAACATAGAATCAGTTGTGAGGGGTACAGGATTGCTAAAGAGGAAGTGTTTTTGCTCCTAAATTATCTACTGCAAGATCATTTATTGCAATTGGCCATGGACTGCTTTCTGTTTAAGAAATAACTAGCTAATAGCCCCATGCCTCCTTATTTGTGCTACCCTGGTGCTTAATTATAATAGTAATTTTGTGATAATAATAATAATTTTTTGATAATTATTCAATAATTATTAATACTTGAATAATTCAACACCATTTATTCCATATCAGAGACCTGCCAATGTGGGGGGTGTGGGGATGTCATACTCCTCCAATTTTTGCCAAGGCTGTTGGTAATTTGCCTTGTGAGTTAAAGCTGGTGCTGCAATAATTGCTCGTTGGTAATTCTGGAAGATTTGGCGGCTTGCTGTTAATTTTCTCCTCCACCCGCTGCACTCCAAAACTCCAAAGCCCTTTAGCATGCTACTGCTCTATAAGTTTTGCATAATGGGTAAACAGTATACAATGCATGGAATATGTTTTACTGGTTTAGTGGTTTTGCTACCTCACAAAGCAGATGGTATATTTCCTCTTCAAGGTGTTTTCTAGTAGTTACAAATATTTTCAGCATAAAATTCTTCTTGGTGCTATGATTCTAGCATTCCCAGTAACAATCAAATGTCAATGGGTGCTGATTTTGTTGTATTCTGCTTTAATGTTCTTCAGGATGAGGATTTCAATAAGCCAATCATTACAATTGGGTGCCCATACAGCAATGCTCTACCATGCAACAGTCATTTCAAGTATTTGAAGATTTTTGTCTTTTGATCCCTCTACTTTGTGTTTATACACCATATTATTGTGTCATCACTTGCATAGTAGCTGATTTTATACTTCAATTTTGTTATTCCCTCATTGTTTGAAAGTTGATATAATCTTATCCATGTTTTATGTCCCAGATAGCAGCTTTTTTAGCTTGGTATGCAGTGCTACATGCTTTTCTCATCCTCCCATTTTCCTCCCCTCCCACCCATCCTCCCACCCATCCTCCTATCCCCTAATATAATGCTGAAAAAAATTTTTTTTAATGATTTTTATGCTATGTTTTTGTCTTCAAAGAGAGCT
>OLMO02000273.1:9442497-9453119 GCA_900291935.2 Cassiopea xamachana
ATATATATATATATATATATATATATATATATATATATATATATATATATATATATTGCAACATCATGATGTATATTCAAATTGCAGTATAGTGAGATGTGGTGTTTATTTCAAATCTCCAAATCTGTTCCACAGGCCATCGTTTTTAATGGAGAAGATGCAGCACTTGATGCTATCTTGAAAGGAGAGGTTTGGAGGAAAATTCAGAATTTTTTAATGAAAAAAACGACATTTCCATATTGATATACATCATGTACGTCTCGGTAGAACTTTCAAAGTTCAATAACTCGTCCATTGATAAATTCGGCCAGGGTGTTTCTTTTATCTTCAAGGTAAAGCCGGGTCACGTTCTTGTCATACGGTATGAAGGACCAAAAGGGAGGTACGAAATAGCTGGAAATAGTGACCTATTTACTTTTTGAATTCATATTGTTTAGAGTTTCATTTCTTGCAAATTATTCTGTTACACTGACAAACAATTTATAAAGAAAGACTTTCAAATGATGCAGAAAGTACCATATTTCATGATCACTCTCAATTTTCAATGAAATAATGCTCTGTGTTATTGTAAAATTCTTGTCATGCTTTTACATGACTGGAAGTATTAAACCAGTTAGAGAACGCAGCAGAACATTTCAGCTCATTCATCTAATCTTTTCTATCAAGCTAGTGATTATTTTATGTTACTTATCATTTTTCAGGCAGCATTCCAGCAGTTTTCTCTACAAATTTGTAGCTACAGAGCTCTATCAGAACTCTTTAGATTTCATAACCAATTCTGAGAAGTAGTTTAATGATTATATGCTCTATTTCTTTTCATGATTTGTTTACAATCCTCAGCCCCGGAATGCCGGAGATGCTTGGGCCTAGTGCAGCCTTGATTGGGGCAAACCTTGGCAAAAGCGTAGCCTTGGTTACTGATGGAAGGTTTAGTGGTGCAACACATGGTACATACGAAGTGTTTGAATATTTGTGTCCCCCTTAGTGCTTCCTTCCACATTCTTACTTACCCATTTATGCTCCCTTCCACGTTAGTTTTTTCATGTGTTCGTTGATCCACCTTATGTTATTTATTTGCGCCTATTTATATTATCCTCAAACTGAAGAGGACTCAAGTATGAGTCGAAACGCAAGTCAAATCACACTGTATAAGTCGTATTGTTTAAGTCAGTTGGAATAGTTTTTAATGGAATAGTCTTAAATGGAATAGTCTTTATGCAATTACCATGAATCAGCCGTCATTATCAATAAATATATGAAATCTTTTTGTCGTCGTTCTGCTGCTTTGATTGATTACAAGGCTGGGATTTCCATCTTCCACATCAACTACACCAGCAGCATAGCAGCGTCTGCACAAGATTCACCGGGTGGAATTTCAGAGGATCTTGTACTAGAAATCAGACGAAAGTTTTTCTTTTAATTTTCAAAACAAATTTGAGCTTTCTTCATCCTAGACTCGAAGTCTATCGTAAGAAAGCCTTTTGCCTTATATTTTTATCTATTTCATATTTACTTATTTGTCTTTTTATACATTTGCTTCAGAAACAACCTGACCTGTTTTAAGTTTGTGTTAGTTGAGTACATTCATGTTCTTCCTCTTAATATGTACCGTTGGCTTGTTGCATTTGTTTGAAGAAATAGTTCCAATTACGTATATTTATCGATTTCAGGAATCGTGGTTGGTCATATGACGCCTGAAGCCCAGTGCGGTGGACCAATTGCCATTGTTGAGAACAACGATTTGATTACAATTGATCCGGAAATGAAAACAATTGATTTGGTATGCTTCAAATTTCGTCCGCGTTCCTTAGTGATGTACATGCTGGGTCGGATTCTGTTGCAATATTCATCATCACATTGGGATACGTATATCTTTTAACTTTTACGGGGTCAATCAAATGAAATAGCCAGGGTTCTTATCAGCGAATATCTACGTTTTAGGGTATTTCAGCTGTAGAGATTGCGAAACGACTAAACCAATGGACACCACCGAAGAAACTCTTAAAAGGACTATTATCAAGATACAGAAAATTGGTGACCAGTGCACACTATGGTGCAGTTTTAAACTGCGATTGAAAAAATAAGGATACTAGAGGTGAAATGACAAAAAGAAGGTGACAAAGGAGACTCATATTGATGGATGATGACAGATTAATCAATATAATAAATAACTATCATTTTTGATATCTCTACGAATACAAAACTACGAGCAAAATGAACAACATAAACATGTATTCATGAAATTATTTTTAGCATAAATTTTCAAAATTTTTTAACTGAGGAAAATTGGAATCGCAAGAGAATTGTATTGATATGATGATGAATAGGAATCCTATAACGAATATTTTGATGTATTTAGCTTTCTATATTTACTAGGTTATATCAACCACAAAACCTGTACGATTCCCAATCTTACTCCAAGGAAGTTGACTTCCAGCGGATTTTAAAATGAAGTACGAACTGCTGATTGCGTCATCATAGAAGCGCTCATGTACAGCAACACAAAATGCAAAATGATTTGAATAATGAAGAGATACAATATCACATTGATAAATGAACTATTTTCTTTGACATCATTTACTCTTGTGCCGCTTCCAAAATCTTTTTACGTCATCGTGCCCAGCTTTGCTCACAACCATCAGCCTCTTATTCATGTTTGCCCATAACAATACTCCGAGGTCTTCAGCATACTTTCGCAATGTCTCAAAATCACTTTGTGATAAGAATTCACTATACAACACACCCTCTGTGAATTGCAGCCGTTCACGTTCCATTTCCCAAAGCCGAACCTGGTCGGCAATTGTCGACGGTATCATGGGAGTGCGATTCAGCATAATTGGATGTGCACGACTGCGCAAGAAGTTCAAAATCTGCTCGGCGGTAATACCACTGGCCAATGCTTGCTGCACACTTTCTCTGCTTAGAACAGCCACACAGAAATTAGGAAATCTACATAAAATATCACAAAATAGACTCAGCAACGCGAGGTTTAATGACGAGTTCGTGTATGCATATACTCTGTAATTTGTCTCAACTACAACAAATCGCTGTTGGCTGACGTCAACGCTGCTCTCGCCAGCGACGGCTGCTCCCATATTTATCGCTAATTTTGTTGGATAGAATCGTCTAGATTTACGTTTCCTTTGAAAAACAAGGCCTACTTCACGCAGGTGTTGCATAAAGTTGAATTGTTTTTCACTCAATCCTTCAACAGAATAGTCTTTTCCATACGTAGAAAAGCTTATTTGGAATAGAAACGACAGACACTCTACAAGATCTGTTTTATGCTGGTCCGTTGTTTCCAGGTACTGCAACATGAAATACCAGACCTGCGTAACCGTGTCCATGAGAAGAAACTGGAACCCAGCTGACGTAATCGAAGTAGTTCGCTCTTCCGCATGAAGTCGAAGAAGTCCAGCTTTTATAAGAACATTTATTATGACTTCACTGATCCCACCTGAAAGAAATATACCAATAATCACAACTACCATACCTTCAATCATATATATCAGTAATCACTGCTATCAGTTAATCACTCAACAATTAGGGCTGCTGAAAGAATTCAGATGCCCAGGGCAAAAGAGAAAGACAAGGCCCCTTGCGTGGAAAGAGAACAGAAAATCTTCAGGGTCTAGAAATTACCTTTGGAAAATCACTGCTGGTTTACTTTTATGAGGCCCCCCAGGCCTTGAAGCATTGAGTGTTATGAAGCCCCTTGGAGCTTGTGGCCCTGGGCCAATTTGACCCCTCCCCCCCTCTTGGTAGCCATGACAACAATAGTTTTTATAATCTTTATTACAATAAAGATTCAAATCAATCACTATTAAAGATGTATGATAATCATAAATCACTAATCATATATCATTAATGATACCTCCTTCAGTTGTTGATCCTGTCATGTAATAAAGCACAGATTCCCATCTTTCTTTAGCATATTTTTCCAAAAATGGGATATCCCTGCTGTGTTTATCTTCTCCATACTTTGATGTGTCAGGCTGCAGTTTCCCTCCTCCACACAACACAATCTTCAAATTTGTTTTAAAGTTACTATTGAACTCATACCTGTAAGTAAACAAAATTTTCACAATACAAAATGTATAAAAAACAATCAAATATATAAAACTCTTATATGGAATGAGTTAGATAAGGCAGTGAAGTAAGAATAAGGGGCACCAGGGAGCATTTACCCCAACTCTTAACAACTACAAGTAAATACTTATAGAGTGGTTGTTTTATTGTGAGGGTTATGGGCACAGAAACTGGGGGCACAGCAGATACATTACCCCCCATTTTTCTATAATTTGTATGTAAAGTGCAACTTTTCAGCTTACATAGAGCCCTGTTCTGCATGAGAAGGATGCCCTGAATGCATGTGCCCCCCCATTTTTTGAATGCTCCCTACGTCCCTGGTGAGGGTACTCTTCACATCAATGGTGAATTGTCAAAAACAAATCTGTGCACACTGGTGCTAAGTTTGCCGAGTACTTTTGGTGTAGTTGAGTATTTACGAAATACTCAGCCCTTGCTCAGCTAAATGTGCAGAATATTTTTCGACTCAATGGCACTAGTAGGGTGGAAGGTCTTTTTTGGGCTGTGCTCTCCAATAACCGACACTGCCTCAAATACGTATTTGAGTGATGACGTATCTGAGTGGCGATGTGGCAATACAGATTGATGTTCAGTTCAGTTCATTTAATTTTAACTATGGATAATGTAATGCAATTATCTCTTCAAAGCCTGTCTGAATGTTTCCAGCCCCAGCCTTCATCATTCCACAATGCTCAGCCATGCTTGACAAAAGTTAAGAAATAAAATTTGGCTACACTTCGAATGAAAAGTTATACAGCCTCAACAGTTGAGTCACATAAGTTTAGTAACAATATTCTAGTAGCTACTTCATGGTAAAACGATAGAAAACTGTAGAAGACTTCCATCGACAATTATTTCCTTGAATTCTCGAGCAAATTAAATTAGACATAAAAGGATCTCACCTACTAGAGCTCACAGACGTCCCCTTTGGCATTTCTCGCCAGATATGTAGCCCCTTCAGCTTCACTAGCGCTCCAACGTGATGTTGGATGCTATCCTTCTGAACCCAAGTAGCGACAAATGGCTCCGGAATCGGCTGATCTGTAAATAAAGTTCGCATGACATACTGCTTTGCAATGGAAGGTAGGCCTCTGAAAACTGCCATACATGTTGCTGGGTGGCAATATAGTTTGTCTAAAACTGCTGCTGGTAGAGTGTTCAAATACTCGAATAGGTTCTTACATTGCAGTCGTTTTTTATTCACTGAGTTGTCCATTTAGGACCAGTTGTTCGTGCGTTGATTTTTTAATTCATCTGAAATTTCTTGCTACGGCTATTACTACCGGCTCTATCTCTGGAAGGATGGTCAGGCCATGCGGAATAATTTTTGCTGATATAATAAAACATGGACCATGTTTGCTTCTCGGAACTACTGCTTGGCAGCTTCAGGGCATATAAAATGTCCTTCAATGTACGCTCTTTTTAACAAGAAATACCAGTACTACCGTTTCTCATTTGTTACTGCTTCTAGTAAAATGTCAGATTAAGCTTCTCGAATAATGAACTGCTGCTTGCTGGTCTATGTTCTATTCAATATTTCACTTTTAGGCATCTTCAAATCACCTCGCTCTCAATCTTGCTTCCCAACCTCGCGGGAAAAAGACAAAATGGCGGTTAGTGCTTAGTAACAATTTAGTTTTTCTTTATCTAGTTACATTACAGCTTGCATTTTCAGTGGTTAAGTAGCGGAAAGATGCTCATATAATTCTAATGTCTACATAGAGCCATGATTTCCTGGGTCGCACCTGTCTATGGCTATGTTTACACTTTCAATTCTGCTCACTCCTGACTGACTTGACGATGCTTGTAATATGAAGTGTTGCCTTTTGCATGTGCACTAAGACTTTCATTTAGTAATGATATCTATAATTAAATTTTTCGACAATGATTTCAGGCTTCAGCGGTTTCAAAAGTTCAAGAAGTAAGGGAAGTTACAAGGATCGAGAGAATAGGTTTGTAGTTGATGTCTTTGGCAAATAAATACAGTACAGCACTCAATGACCATATTAGGAAAGCCAGAAATGGCATATGCTCTGATTTTTTGGTGTTTCAGATGGTACCAATCAGGCTTTATTGCCTTAAATACTCTAATGGGAAAGGCGCAAAGAGAATTTTGCTGTCCCAGTTGCTTTCCACTTTAAAAAGCCCATTATTCATCTTTATTTTTTTGAAAAGGAGCCCATTCACACATCAGAGGCCTGGGTCTTGATGATGCATTGGAAGCCCGTGAGGTGAGATTAATTTTTTTTCTATGGAAGTGTTATATAGGTGGCCTATCATTAAATTGTTATTTGGAATGTTTTTTCATATTGTTGAGATAATCAACATTAAAACTCCAAGGGGTACCCTTTAGTGTTCTAAGTGCCAAATGGAATTAGTAGAATTTGTCAGATAGTTTCCTCGGTTAGTCCGGCTTGAGTTTTAGTATAAGGGATATAACGTGAACTTTCAGATTTTGAGCTTCCAATTTCCAGCTTGAATCCACTGAATTCTAAACAGAGGATTCCAAATTGTGCTGCCTTGAAATGCTCACATTGAATTTTTATGTTGGGTGACATATTTGCTAAATAATTTCAACAACTATGTGGTTTTTCCTCTTGATGGCCACTGTATTGTTGACAAACAGGCTCTATATTATTACACTAAACTTAAAATAATGCATAAGATTATGCTCTGTTTTATGAAGCTTCTTGCCCCATGAGTTTCTTCTTTACAGGTATCCCAAGGAATGGTAGGACAGACAAAAGCAAGGAGAGCTGCTGGAATCATTGTTGAAATGATAAAGGTGGTCTAAAATGATCTTAATTTGTTACATGCCTAATAAATGATCTTAATTAATCTCTCAGATGCCTAATAAACATCCCTTTTCCCCCGCTTTTAATTTTAAATTTTTTCTGAACCCCAGACCCTTATTAGAACCCCCCTTTTATTACTTAAAATGAAATTTTTTTGCAGACTCTTCATTTTATTTACTTTCCTTGTTAGTACTATTCATACCCACTTTTCAAAGCAAAATAGCATGTTCTGTATATATTTTAGTTTTATGCTTTATAACAACCTGTTTGTAGAATTGAAAGTTCATTCCATTATTATAAAATCATCTCAATTCATTTCTCAAATTCCAACCCCCTATCTATTTTGACCCTCTGTTTGTTAAATTTTGGAATGTTTTTGACTCCTTGTTTTCTAGGACCCCCATTTATTTGGCACTTAAAAGTAATAAATTAAATATAGATTTAGATAGTAAATTTAGAGCCATTCTCACCTCCTTTCTCTGATCATCCTTGCTTTGTCTATTATTCTTTCTTTTTGATATAAGATCATAGAAAGATTATAAACTTTTTGCTATTTCATGCAGTTTTTCCATGTTAATTCCATTCTTTTCTCTCTAAGGAAGGAAAAATTGCTGGTCGTGCATGCCTAATTGCTGGTCAGCCAGGAACGGGGAAAACAGCAATTGCTATGGGTGAGTAAATGCATGTCTCACTGTATTCATATGTGCCAGAACCTGCAGGTATGCCTCTGTGCATTGTTCAGTGCAGTGCTGTACTGTGATGTATTGTTTGTGTCTGAGTTTATTTGCGTCATTGTCTGTTTGTGTACATATCTATCAGTGTCTCAAAGTTTCTCTGTGTATGACTGTGTGTTCATTTTGCACTTGTTTGGAACTTCACATTTCATTCCACTGTGTTCCATAGCTTTTTNTAGCTAACAGTATTGAATTTAATAGTACTTTTTGTATTTTATCATACTGCAGTATGATTTATTATCAAGTCCTGAATTAAGTAATTTTTGTTGGAGATTGTTCATAATCATGAATTTGATTCCATCCTTTGCACTGTAATCGAGAAGTGCTATTTTTTATGTAGGCATGGCTCAGTCATTGGGGCCAGATACTCCATTCACAGCAATGGCTGGCAGTGAAATTTTCTCACTTGAAATGAGTAAAACTGAAGCATTGTCTCAAGCATTTAGAAAGTCAATTGGCATCAGAATTAAGTATGTTGAAAGTGTTTTGATTTTCAGCTGCTATTGCATTATTGATTACCAAAAAAGTCCAGTTGTATATAAATTAGCTTTAGTTATATGTTGTGCAATTTAGATTGGGGCATTTGCTAGCAGCTTCTGAAAGCATTGAATTGAGTAACAGAGCTTTTGTATGCTGTCAATTTTCCTTCCTTTTACAATTTTGCACTTTAATAAAAAATCTTCTTTGCCTGTACACTCAAAATGTCATGTTTGCTGAGTAGATTGCTATACAAGAGTTCAGAATTTTGACAAAGTTTTTAGTGTTCTGATTATTCTAGGCTTAGGTATTATCTGAATTTTGAAATTTTAGTATTTTAAGTTATCACTATATTAGCTTAGTTATCTGTTACTTCTGATGTTTGTAGAGAGGAAACAGAAATAATTGAAGGTGAAGTTGTTGAAATTCAAATTGACCGCCCAGCAACTGGTGCTGTAAGTATATTTGTTGTTGTCTGGGCACTTAGTTCACAAATAGTATGGCTTTGTGGAATTTTGTAAAAACTTATGTTATCAACATTAGTGTTTTCAGAGAAAATTGTTTGCTATCTCATTGCACAAGAGGCTAAATGCATAATTGTAAAGATATGTCCTTGCTTTGATGGTTTGTGATAGTCATGCTGAATGCTATTGAGAAGTTGTTTGGAAGAAAACTGTCCAGATTCTTGTGGTATGCAGGGCCTCATAAAAAGAGGATTGACCCCCTTTGGTTGCAAAGACTTCTTTCTTCAAATTTGCCTGCAATGTTCAAAACTTTTTGTAGAACACTGATAATCCTCTTTCTTGGCAGCATTTGTTGTTCTACCCTATAATCTTGCATATAGGCACTACTCATATAGAGGCCCTGGTGCTTGTATCCAGTTAAAAGCACCATGGTGCCTTTATCCAGCCCTGCTTTTCAAATATCAGATTTTGTTTATTGACAGTGAGAAGTAACATAAATACCGTATTTCCTCTAATGAGCACCCAGGAGCTCATTAAATTTTTGTCATTTTTGGGGGGTGCTCATTAGAGGGGATTGTTCATTAAATTTTACAGATTTTATTCAGGTATCTAATCCAAAAATAGAGATAATTTGTCCAACATTTTTTGCAGATACAATATAAAAATAGAATATAAGATAAGAATATAAAAGCAGTTACATGCTTGAAATGTCTATGTACTCATCATTATCACTAGTCTCAACAATGGTAAAAGCAGGTGCTGCCTGCTGAAACAACCACATTTTATGACATAAATAATGAGGTTTTTCTACCTAATGCCTGATTTATGATTTTGAGGGGAGCTCTCATTGGAGGGGGCACTCATGCAAACAATGGTCCTTTGCCATGTTCCAAGTGGTCTGCCTCTTTTCCTTTTTCTTGGTGGCATCCATCGCAACCTGCCTTTACAGATAGTAAATTTTTTTAGTGGCTTACCTGGAGTTAATTACCCTTAACCACTCTGAACCAGGGTAAATCTTATTTTCACATGATGAGAAACATGATAGTTACTGAAGAGAAAAATATTATATTGTCTTTTTAATTTGTATCAATATTAATTTTGCTTGCATTTCCTTGTAGGGAGTCAAAGTTGGAAAGTTGACTTTGAAAACAACAGAAATGGAAACTGTGTATGACTTAGGAACAAAAATGATTGAATCACTAACTAAAGAAAAAGTTCAATCAGGGTAAACGGCATTTTTGAATGCTTTGAGTTACCACATCTCTTTTCTCTAATTAGGCTCAAGTTTTTATGAAATGGATATTGTCAATGACATAAAATATAGCTATTTCTTAGTGGAACACTCACTGGTAAGTAGGGCATTAACCCCATGGTAAGATGGCAGAGCTGCACTGTCAAAACTTCAACCATAAGCGTAGAAGGCTGGGGCAGGGGCGCTGCAGCTCCCACAAGTTGGGCAGAAATCTGTTTCACTTGAGCAAATTTTCTGAATGAGCAATAGGAAATTGGGCAACTTTTCTGCCTGCTATCCAGCTGTATTTGATATTTCAGGTAGAAATTTACAGCCCCCTAAATTTGATGTTGTCCTACACCCATGACTTCAACTTCTATCTTTTGTATAAAAATCTATTAAAATAATAGCAATTAGAGACCTGAGCTTTTCTTTTTATCAGTGACGTCATAACCATCGACAAGGCAACTGGGAAAATCTCAAAGCTTGGACGAGCATTTACACGTGCACGTGATTATGATGCAATGGGACCTGAGGTAACATTACGTTATTGTGCGAGCATAACTGTGGAGGAGAACTGTTAATGGGACATTTATGCTCTGTCTTTTAAAGCCATGTTGTATTGCAGTTATCCCTTTCGCTTCTTTTTAGACAAAATTTGTTCAGTGCCCCGAGGGAGAGTTACAAAAAAGGAAGGAGGTTGTGCATACAGTTACTCTTCATGAAATTGACGTCATCAACAGTAGAACACAAGGGTTCCTTGCGTTGTTTTCAGGTGTGTACGTACAAATTCAGCAATTTATTTTATACTCTGGTGTACCGAATAATCGTC
>OLMO02000273.1:9459257-9472502 GCA_900291935.2 Cassiopea xamachana
TCTCATATAGCTTCTCATCTTTATTGTTTCCTAGATAGTCTTCTTTCTTGGCCTCGCTGTCATTTTTCAAGTCACCCTTGTTATGAGCCTTGGCAGAGTTCTCTTTTTCAGCCTCTTTTTCCTTTTCAGCCTCTAATTTCTTCTCAATCTCTTTTTCCTTTTGAGCTGCTTTTTCAGCTACCTTTTCCTTTTCAGCCTCTTTTTCCTTTTCGTCCTCTTTTTCTTTCTCAACCTCTTTTTCCCTTTCAGCCTCTTTATCTTTTTCAGCCTCCTTTTCTTTTTCAGCCTCCTTTTCTTTTTCAACCTCCTTTTCCTTTTCAGCTCCCTTATCTTCTTCACCCTCTTCCCCAGACTTGTCGTTTTTGTTCATAACTTTCAATGCTGACATGAACAATCTTAACTGGTCTTCACTAATCCCCTTGTTCTTTCTAGGGTTGATTCCTTTCTTAAGCATGCTTTTTATGAAGTGAAGCAATTTTACATCCATTTTTGATATTTTAGGCTCGTTGACTGATTCTACATGTTGGTTCGAGCTCTCTTTCATTTTGTGATTTAAAAACATACTTAGCTGCTCCTTCAGGCCTTTTGTTGGACTTACTGTTGGCTTCAAGGCAGCCCTTAACTTCTTTTGCCGTAGGAGCATTTTCAATGCCTGTGTTTCCAACTTGTTTCTCAACAGTTTTTTCAAAAACTGCATTGCTTTTTGCTTTTCAACTTTGTGGTTTCCCCTTACCCCTGCATTCGATGCACCTAATTTATTGCCGTTTTCATCTTCTAAGCTGTAGGTATTGGGAATCGTTACAACGGACACACCCTCGTGTGTGCCCCCATTACCCCCAGCTGGTGCCGCTTGATTTACCAATGAATTCTCCAGCAACCCAACATCATGTACCAGCGCTGCGTCATTATCTTCCAGTTGTCCACCAGAGCTTTTTCCTGTCCCGAGTAAATCAAAATTTTTTTCTCCATCCCCTATCGCAGTGAACCCTTTTGATGCCGATTCTAAAGCCTCCAGGTTCTTTGTATCGGAGTGTATGTCATCTATTGCTTGATTACCTTTGTTAAACAGGTTCATTATGTCATCTACCTTGCTACCCTGTGCATTATCGACCTGGTTGGGATTTAATGTTGCAGAATCTTTTCCTTTTAACAGAGCGTCAGCTTCATCCAACTTATTTTGCAAAATTTTTGCCGTCTGATCAGTTGATGCTGCCGTATTGTCTGCCGAATATTCCCACAAACCGAAGTTTTTAACGTCTTTTGCGAGATTATTCGCCTTCTCCCGTGTATCAGTTGTAACCTTGTAGCCGTTGTCCGATAACGTTGTTTCGATAACCGCATTTGAATTGTAATTTTTCGCATTTTCCGGTAACTCTGCTATTGTTCCATCGTTTGTAGTTTGTTGCGAAACTTCTGAAATTGGTGAATCTTGTAAAGCTGTTGCTTGCTGAGTTTGACCCAAAGTTTGCATTTCAGACGACGGAGACAATTGCTGTTCCGGCGCATTTTGCTGTTCAATTATGTTCTGAGGTGAGATTTGTTGTTGTTGTACCATTGGAGGTGAAAATTGGTCCATTTTGCCAGGAAAAACGTCAGAGGCTCCCCCTGCGTATTGTTGTATGCCACCCTGTGGCATCTGCATAAATTGCCCTTCATCTGGGACCATCCCAGGGGCTTCTATAAATTGTCTTTTTGGAGAAGAAGGAAATTTGCGTTTGAATAATGTGTGTGGAATAATTTCATCAAGAAGGTCATCTTCTTCATCTGCTGTTGAACCTGGAAAATAATGGAATCACCTTGGTCACCAAGAGCATGATTCATGATTGTAATCAACTTGATCATGATCGCAATCATCATCATCGTTATAATTATTTTCATCAGTAGCTGGAAAAATTTTATCATCGTAATATAGGTCATCTTCGAAACTGTTCATTAATGTGACAGATGTCTTCTAGATCTTTTCAGTCAAAAGACCCTAGTTTCCTCGTAAGCACATCTTTCAGTCAATATTTCTCTCTATCAGATATAATGCTGATGAAACTTTTGATCGCTTAGATATCTAACTTTTAGTAATTATTGTAGGGAAAAGCAGAATAATCACTCAAAATCAAAATACTGAACATCATAATTCATCATTTTGTAGTTCGAATACATTCTCACCTCGAATATTGAATGCCACGAAATATGCTAATAAGATGAGAATCTTCCTAGCTCTGTTGCTGCTTCTATGAAACTTCATGCTGTTTTCTGTCAGAAAAATCACGTACAGGAAATATAGTCAATTCAGCTCTTCGATAAAACATCATAGAAACGAAATTGAACGCAATACCTTAGAATTTCAACAACTACTCTTTTTTCTGTGTATTTTGTTAAGTCTGCTATTTAAAACTTCGCTACATCATACCCTCTTTCTTGTATGCATTGCTATCCCATTTTATTTGACTTCACTGCTTCAAGAAACTATACACTATGACACTTTTTAGATTAATATTACATTAGAGGGAATTTCGTGTCCATGATGGATGCCTTATATAGGATAGCAGAGGATCTAGAATTAGACGTAAGCATTTTTATCAAAATAGAAATGGGTCTTTAATTGAAGATGTCAATGTTATTTAGTGATTACAATCTCTTTGCTTGAATTCTTTCATATGTTAAACTTTGAAGGAGAGCTCTGCACACGCTTGAATGCACAAGAGCAGAAACCAATTGTTTTTGGAGATTAGTAAAGAAGCTTCTGCACACACTTTTGCATCGAAGAAATCTCGTTTTGACCCTTGTTTGCTGTCGCAGAATTCCTTTAAACATGAAGATCCAAAGAGACATTTTTAGCAATAGTATGCTCAGCATATTTGTTTATTTTTCATCTTTCAAGTATTGTGAAGTATATTATCTTCAAATTAGCAAAAACTTGCAGCTCTCCATACCTTTTACATCCACAGAATGTTAGATATATTGCCAAGCACACCCATACCATAACCGATCAATAAAAATTCGTAAGGCACATTACCAACATTGCAATATTTTCTATGTAAATGCACAATTGCGTATCCTTATCTTTCTTAATGTTTCCTTCTACCTAGGTTGTCTCTACCAGCGTCGCATCTCCCTGCAGGTATCTTCTCTTCTGTGTTTGCTTTGGTCAATGATCTTGACCTTTTGGATGCTACAGCTGTACTTTCCTTACAGGGGGTACCTGTTCGCTGTTTCTTTTCTCATAATATTTGTTCTGCCCCATTGGTCCATCAGGATCGTCCCTTATAGCAATCAAATCGTCAATAGTTTTATCACTTTCGTTATTCTCAAATACTATCATACAGCACCAATCCTCAGTAGGGCCCTCAAATTTTCTCCCCAACAGCAAAGTTCTATAATATTCACTTTGAAATTTAGTATCACTCAAATTCAAGTATGTTCATTTCAAATTCTCACAAAGTTTTTGCATTTTCTTTGCCATCATTTACCTGTCCATGCAATTTTTCTTCCATCACAATATTTCGCCACTTTTTACAAATACGCGTGCCTCCAAAAGCTGCAACTACAAGGAGGACCATATCTAAAAGAAGCTTACGTTTTTCATGCACTACCCCCGTGATAGGTCTCTTTAGCTCTAACTTGTTTGCTGTATAGTTAGCAGGCATATCGAATCCTCAAATCGGATTTATTAGATCAGTGCTCAAACAGTGGATACCCCCGTCTAATATGAAGAACAATTTCATTTATACAAAACAAACAAACATTGTTTGTTTACTCTAGCGAAATCCAGTAGCCCAAGTTAGGTGTAGGAAGAGCCATACTTTGGTATTCATAGATTTCAGATTTCTATTTTGGTCGATTGCTTCCTACAATTTACAATATTAACGAGGAGCAAAAAGAAAAGGAAAAAGAGGTTTTAACTCAAGTATTCATCTATTGCCTGCTAATTATTTTACCATCTTTATTAACCAATCCCATCGTTTTTAAGCCGAAAATGAACTTTGAAATTTCATAGAACAATGGTGTATATCTTTAGCTTCCTTGTGCGCATGCTTAAAGAATGATCGCCTCTATGCAACAAAATAGATAGTTCTACTAACATGCCATGTTGGTGCTGCAAGAAACTGAGTTTTTTTTATTCGATTTTACCTCCGTTTCCCCCAGTTCCTCGGGGCTTGGAGGGTGCCTTTTAGAGGACTTTAGTTCTGGCACGAGCATTTGAGACCGGATGCCCTTCCTGACGTCACCAATGGCCTGCGTTGGGCCTCGAACCCAGGACCACGTTGGTTTGACTCGAGTGCATTACCGGTAGGCCACGGCTGCAAGAAACTGAATGTCCATCCAAAGTAGAGGTTTAGATTTGTGTATTTTTATTTGCCTCACATTGCGTAGAAGAAGATACCTCTGCACGCTTTATTTCCTAATGTTTCTTTATCTCTGGTTTGTTTAATTTCTTCTTTATTCATATTCCTTTCTGCTTCTGAAGAAAGTTTTCAAAATACTAAGGAAGTGTATAAAGCGTAGAAGACATGTTTTGTACTGTTCACCAAAATGATCTTCCAGGGACAATGGATTGAGAAGCAAGCGAACGAATGTATTTAGAAATAGAGTTATGCATACTGACCAACACATGCAGCACATTCCATTTTGTTCATGTGTGTATATGTATTGTATGTATATATGAATCTAACTGTACTGATTTAATACCCTTTCACCATATTCAACACATTCTATTTTATGTATGTATGTATGTATGTATGTATGTATGTATGTATGTATGTATGTATGTATGTATGTATGTATGTATGTATGTATGTATGTATGTATGTATATACAGTTACTGAGCTAGTACTATTCCACCATCACTCTCTCGCTATGTAGAGAACAGGGGAAAACTGTGAAGACCTTGTATATTAGGAAAGAGCTCTTTAATGTGCCAGAGCTCTTTTAAGTGTACTGTTGAGAGGAGAATGAGAAAAAAAGCGTCTTTTTTGCAATGAATTTATATACTTAGATGCTAAAATGCATTGTTAATAAAATAGCATATACTTAAAATATTATCATTGCTTTGCTCATGCAGTGCATATTTGAACTGGGTGTTATTGTTTGTGTTCTAGAAGATTTGAATTCTGTTATTGTGCCTATCTGCAATTACAACTCTTCCCTCGCCGTTCAGTGTTACTCCTGTAGGAAACTTGAATTGCATCTCCCCATTCCCTTCTTCACCAAATATAGTTGCTTGCTCAAGATCGGGAGTGAAAACCTGAATGCGATGATTGTAGAAGTCGGACACGATTATGTACCCCTCATCATCTACGACTATTCCCGCCGTCTTCATAAACTCTCCTGGTCCAGAGCCTTTACATCCAACGTGTCGTATGTATGATCCATTTTTGTCGTATAGGACAATGCGATTGTTTCCTGAGTCGGACACGACATAGTTGTTGTCTTGAGTTACAGCAACGTGCGTCGGTGAATCAAGTTGGCCCTTTTCATTGCCTTGTCTTCCAAATGTCAGAACTGACTTTCCATCAAGAGTGAAAACTTGAACGCGATGGTTATCTCTCTCTGCAACCAAGATCAAGCCATTTTTGTCAACTGCTAGACCAGCTGGGTGACACAACTGACCAGTTTGCTTTCCTGAATGGAATCAAACGTTTATTGCAATAAAAAATTTTTCTGAAAGTTTTCGTTTTCCATGAGCGTTAAACGCATAAAAATTACTACGAAAGCCCCTCCCTTGCCCGAGTAAAGCAATCAAATCCTTCTTAAATTTTACTGCATGTGTAATAGCTGTTGTTGTACCTATGCCATCGTTTAAAACTTGGCTGTGGTTGTACACGCTGGAACAAACAACCCAACTATGGTTGAAGTGCTTTCTTACAAAGTCTGTTTATGGTTCAAAATGCTGGAACAAATAACCCAACTATGGTTAAAGTACCATCTTACAAAACCAGTTTGTGGTTCTATATGCTACAACAAGCACCCCAATTATACCTAAAATTTTGATTATTAAATGCTATGATAATTCTATGCTACGCACCTGAGTTATTGCAGAACCGTGCAACCAAGAAAAGAATCAGAATGGAGTTTGAAGTGTGCATTGTTTGCCAAGTATGTCACTCTGTTATTTGTTTTAGTTATATAGTTTAATTGTATAGTAATACTTCCTTTCTCTCTAGGCTATTAAATCATTCATTATACTCAACCATGTTTTCTCACCTATTTTCCCAAATTTTCCAATGAATTTTCCGTTGGGACTGAATAGTTGAATTCTATGATTGTCCCAATCAGAGACAAATACAATCCCAGTTGAATCAGCGGCAATCCCTGTCGGACCCAAGAATTGACCATCCCGAGATCCTTTGGTGCCAAATGTGACAAAATGTTTTCCCATGCTTTCAAATGCTTGAACTCTGTTGTTTAGAAAATCAGTGACGTAGATGTAGCCAGCGAAATTTACCGAGACTGCATAGGGCTCTTTGAATTCGCCATTTTTGTTGCCACGGCAGCCAAATGTCATAAATGTTGTTTCAATCTGAGAAAGAAATTTGATAATTGAATGCAGGACAAGTATCGGCAATAGAGAAATGTCTTCTGCATTGCACTGTTCTGTTCATTAACTCACTTCGTGTATGCGCTATGCAAATGTTGTTGTAGTTTATCATTTTGCAAAAACACAAAGGGCTCATTTTCTCATTTTATTTATTGGAAGAGCTCTCGCAGCGATGAAAATGTTTTGATATAGAATTTCAAGTGTAATTTTAATCAATACTTCGTTTTATTTGCCCTACACACAGGGGTGCCTATGGGGGGCAGGGTGCAAATTGTCCCAGTGCCTCAAGGCTCAAGGAGCCTAATAACAACCAATGCTTTAAGATCTGGGGAGCCTTATAAAGTAAACCAGCAGTGATTTTCCAAAGTTAATTTCTACACCCTGAAAATTTTCTGTTCTCTTTGCTCGCAAGGGTCCTTGTCTTTCTCTTTTGCCTCAGGGCCTTTGAATTCTCTCGGCGGCTCAGCCTATACATTAGTATGTAAAAGCTGCATGTTACTGCAAAAGTTGAATTAAGACCACTAAAACATTGTGAAATTACAGAAAGAACTTGGCAGTATGTTTCAGAGAAGGACCGAATGAAATGGTGCTGGTGAATATGAAATCTTGTGATTCCCAATTATGGAAAATTATTGCAGAGAAGCGAAGAATTAAATAGATTGAATATGAATTATCATCTGTGATTCTTTCTTATTAGAAAAGCTTTTCATGCTATTTTTTCCAATATAAACTTCTTCTTCTCTTGTTCTAGTTCTATATTTGATTTTCTTTACATGTATTGACAATGTATGAAAAGGCTGAACTTGATGTTTGAATAGAGGTACAGTAGTGTCCCGGATGTAAGAAACAGAAATTTAAAAAAACAAGCCCTGATTCTCAAAACAATACCATCTTTTATAAGAAACTCGTGAATGTCTGAAAGGATACTTGTTTCCTATTGGAAGACTTTTATACATAGTAACAGTCATGTGCCGAGACACCTTCTGTTGGGGAGGGGGGCGTTTTGATCAATTGACCAACTATTGTTACCAAAATAAAAGGTTACAGAAAATACTGTGGCAAACGCTCTTGCATCATGGCTGACTTTTGACTACCTTTCTTGTTAATTTGAAAATATTGGGGGGCACGCGACGCCTCCACGCCCCCTATCCGCACATCCCTGCATGTTAACTCTATGAAAAGCATAACAATACAATTGTATTGTGGAAAACTCTTTGCTTTTGCACTATAGCAATCTGTCTATACAGTACTACTAAGCTGATCAATGAAAACTGATTTTTATAACAAGAAACTTTTCCCTGATATGAAATTTTATATCTCCTTTTATAAGGAACACGCCAGACCTGAAATCGAAAAGGTTGCTACTTATATGCTGGACACTATCGTATTTTAAGGGCACAATTATTCTATCATTTCATAATCGCCCTGGCTAATGATGACATTATAAACCAGACAAAATCGGATCTATACCTTGGCATAATCGATTCCTTCACATACTCTGACAATATGCTTATTGTTTGGAATATGCTTTCCTCTTATCTTCACCGTTATTTGATGTTTCCCTTTAGTGACTGGGGTGTATCGTACTGTATATGAGCCATCTTTATTGTTGCTGAACTTATTATTAACGTAAAATCCTTCTGGCGCTTGAATTTTTGTGCGTATCGTATTGTCGTGGTCACTTTCAATGCACGCTCCACCTGCAACATCACGCGTGTGGATCGTGAAATGCGTTTCGATTCCAACCTTAGCCGTTGCCAATCCAGGACCTTCTAGCAGGCAATTTGCGAGAAACACTCTGCTTGTTGAAATCTTGCCAAGATGCTTTGCTATCTTCCTAACCTCTTCCGAATCAACGATATGTTCTATGACATCATTCTCCTCAGGCTCCTTGTAGTCAAATTTAAAGCCGTTCACGTCTTCAAGGGCAACTTGCATTACATCGTACATCTGGAATATCTCAGCCTCGTTACCGTGCTTAAATGCGTAGTCTACAAAATCCCGTACGGTACTACTCTTAGTAAGCTGTAAGTCTAACTTTTCTTTCTGGTTCTGTAGAATATCATTCTTTGAAAGGTACAGATTTTCTATATCCTCAAGCATCTCTTTACATTTTTGCTCTATTCGCTGTACTAACTCGTCTGCACATGCCCGCACGGCTTGTTTTACTGAAACGGTTCGCGCATGGAGACGCGCGGACATATCGTGCACCTCATCAATTGCTTTTTCCAACGGTGGGATTATTTTTTTCTCACAAGTTTCCAAGTCTTTCATCAGACATGGCTTCTTCTGCTCTAAAGCTTCCTTTAGGCCTAGAGTGGAAATCATATATAATACTTTTTGCTTCTTACATTGGAAGAAATTGAAATGCTTTGAATTCAAATGTTGTTTGTAGAATGTACATCAAATAACATATTAACATGAAATTTACTTTGTTTTCATAACCATTACACCCTAGCATGTTTCCAGAAGAGGATATGGAAATGGTCTGGAGCAAGATGAACTTGTAACATATGCCGATAAACCACCGTGCCTACATATTTACGCATACATTATTTTTACGCATGCAGTATTTTTATTTCATTTTTTAACTTCCTGTAGACCAATACATTTATTTGTTAAACAGTTGGTTCTAATTAGTATTTATATATACTATGTACCTCTGTACCAACTTTAAATATATTGATTGATTGATTGATTGATTGATTTATTTATTGATTGATTTATTGATTGATTGATTGATTGATTGATTGATTGATTGATAATTTATGTACCATCCGGTGAGCAATAGAAGGACCTATAACTTCAGCATATAGTGCAGTAAAGATAGGAATATATCAGATATGAGCAGAGACATGGTTCAAAAATGAACAACTTAAAGAAACCACTAGCAAATATATTTAAAGTGTTTCAAAACATTGCACTAGATGTGGTAAGAGAAGATCTATTTCTAAGAATTTTAATAGACTTTGGTAGAATTTCTAAGAATTTTGATGGAATAGACTTTGTCAACTTACTTTCAAACTTGTGACCCCTGTGCATAAGAATGGTGCATTCTTTACAAATCAACTCTTGGCAAACTTCACAGAAAAACAAGAAATGTTCAGGTTCATGGAGAGGGCAATGGACGGGCCTGTGTACAGTACTTCTGTCGTGTTTTAACGCATCGAGCATGATAATGCGATGATCTTTCGCCATTCGAAATCTCCGATGCGCTGTGACGCAAAGTGAACAAAGAAATTCTGTACACTCAACACAACGCGACATCGCATCTTCGTCATCTTTGCAATTCGTGCATTTTACGGCACTCTCCTTGCTATCCTCGATTATCATCAAATCAATTGCGTTTTTTGCGAATACATTGATCGGCAACGATTTCACGCCATTCATGGGTAGGCTGCTTTGCTTGCCGCACGTGTTGCACTTTACGAAATACTCGTAACCTTCTTCTCGTTCCTCAATTTCGAGATTGTTTTCGAGGCAGCTTTCGCAAAATGTGTGAAGGCAATCGAGAACCCTGGGAACATCAAATGTCTTGTTGCAAATGTCGCAAATCACTTCCATGTCATTACGACGCTTAGCATTAAACGACAGACTCAAGTCGTCTACTAGAGCACGGGCCATAATTTTACGACTAATGCCCAACTTTTAAGCGTTTCTCTTGTAACACTGTAATCAAAGTCTAGAGTCTCTATTAAGTTGGATGAAAGTACAATGATGCCCTCAAATGATCTTGTAACTGCTCTAATTTACCTTATTAGAACACGTTCTACCATCTTTGTTTGAATTTCTACTAGCCCATTATCAAACAAAGCTTAGCAGGCATCCCTTGAGCTTCACAAATCTGAGACTCGATCGACTGCGTTAGTTAAAGAGTAATTTCACACAAGATTGCGCATGTCCAAACATCTACACACTTGACCGCCTTGCTCACTGGAAACAAGTTGCAGGAGAATGTTGGGTAACTGATGTAAAATTATCTAAGACAGAAAGGAAAGCCATTGGCTGCAATCCACAGGTCTTGCTATCAAAATTTCATTGCTTGCTCACGTTGCCTATCTGGTCCAACGAAGTGTTTACGAATTGTGCAACACCCATTTCGTTTTATTATTAAACTTTGAGGACTATCGTATTCTGTACCTCTTTAATGTTTTTCCTTTCTGATTGGCACTCAGTTACAGACTGTGCTAGACTGCATGAAGCGGACTATGGATTTCATATTGGTTAATATATGCGATGTAAAGATTTTATTGAGTCTAAAGCGGTCCATTGCCAATATCTTTTTGGTGTCGAATCTAAGTTCTTTTCCAAGCAATTGCTTTTGTGGGATTAACCCCACTCCTTAGTTTTTCTCAAAAACGTTGCAAGAATGGCAAAACAGGGGTAATGAAATAGGTTTTTACTGAAGGGATTCTAGTTGCATGATCACAGTTCAAGTTTCCATTTCATTTCTATCTGTACACACTCAGTTCACTCCAAACATAAAAACAATCAAAGCATCAGAAACAGCAACAACAACAATGCTTGCCCTATTTTCCACCTTGGCCTTGTACCTGAGCCTCCTTAGTTATAACTTTAGCTCTATGCCATTGTTGTCAACACAGTATTTAATTTCACTCCAATGTTTTACCCTAGTATGTCTGCTCCGGTAAAATACCCCCCACAAGTATTCCAGATTGCATTGTGCTTGTATCTAGATCAATGAAAATACAAACGAATATTAAACTTCTATCTCTAGCCGCTTTGTACCAACTCGACCCTTGAACCATCAAACTGCAAATTGTAGCATGGTTTGCACCGTCTTAAGGCCAAAAAAATATTTGAATAGCTTTTTGGGTTTGTGCTAGATTTCTATTGTCGTCTAGACCGCTGTCGCATTAAATATGGCGGAGTTTAATATGGCGGGAAAGACACGCCGCTGATCTTGAATGTAAAAGTAATGCAGATATTGAGTAGGTCGAAATGGATGTTAACCCTACTCTTTTGTTTGCCAAAGCGGTTTGTATGATAAGATCGAATGGCATAAATTTAGGGTCAGATCAGATGAAGTCAAAGGCTGGATCAATGTGATTGATATCAAAGCACCTGCCGATGAATTCAGGGGGATTTTGGCGAATTGTAAAACATTGATAAGTTAACTGTTGTTTTTGTGAAGTATTCGACGAAATTTTGCGTAGCGTCTTAAAAGTATCCACAACGAACTACCTCAGAAGGGCTAGAACAGAACAACCCTTTGTTGAAAAGTTCCAAAATGTCCAATGTGACTCGAGAATTACTGAAAACCCAATAGTAAAATTGAACGTAGAAGTTCAAGTTGAATGTCACTTACAAACATTCCCATTTGTCAAACAGCAAATTAAAGGAGACAAAGGAAATGAACGTTCTATTCTCCCATATTACTTGATTCACCTGTTAGCAATGAAACTGTTCATAGTGAAGCTACAGATTTTAATTTACTTTCCACAAAGATCTTCCAGATCAATGTCACAAGCAATACTTTTCTGATCAAAAACTGCAAAGCAACCCCCTGCCTTCATGTTTCGATATGCGACATCTTAACTCAATCGTTCGCTCCACCGAAGCACGGCTACGCTGATAAACTAGAGAGCGCAAACAAAATCAAACTGCCAATTATTGATAGGCGATACTCAGTAGAGCGAATGACTTCCCTTGGAATCGTCACTGCAAACAACAATCAATGAAACTGATTTGATCATTCAAGAGCCAATCAAAGGGACTGGTATTGACAGTGGGTTTACCCACTGCAGCTGCCTTTAGAATGTCGAGGTTTGCAAAATCGGCTCTCAGAATGGCTGTAGTGAATATTGCAAGTGTTACCTTCCGCAACGTTAGAGACACTTACGACCTAGAGTGCATCTTGTGCTCAGCTACTTACAAGAATCCAAAGGTCTTACCTTGTTTACACTCTTTTTGCGAGGAATGCTTGGAAAAGACAATAAGGTAAGTGATCTTGTACACATGCATTTCTCTGAAGAAAATCCAAAAAACTATGGAGCCAAATGGCACCCAGTATTAAATATGAAAGTAAAATCATTGAATGTATTTGCAAGACTGTTGCTTGCAAAAATTTAAGGCCTAGAAGGTAGGGGTGTCCTCAAGGCTTTATAGTCATGAAACAGAATGCCTAATGAACAAAATGAAATGTCATACAGCAAGAGAAGCTAATAGGAACCAAAGTTTTATCTTCCTGCTTCTAATATCATTTTTGTTTCACTCTAGGGAGAATCCTGAACGTACTTTGCAGTGTCCAAGGTGCTTTACTGATATTGCAATCCCAACCAAAGGAGTTGATGCCTTCCCATCACACTCCTTCATCAACAACCTGTTGAACATCCTTGCAGTTCAAAACCCAACTTCTTGTACAAATTGTGAAGACCAAGCAATGGCCGATTCACGTTGCCTCGATTGCGTGGAAAACCTTTGCCAAAACTGTGTCATAGCTCATGAGAGGATCCGACAAACGAAGGACCATAAAGTTGTCTGCTTCGAGGAGCTGCAAAACAATGCAATTTATGATGCAATGAAATGCCCTTCCTTTTGTGGCATTCATGATAGAGAGGTATGACATTTATTGATTCAATTATAGATTCATATATCCAGTAGTACATATTCTGTATATATATTATATATATATATATATATATATATATATATATATATATATATATATATATATATATATATATATATAT
>OLMO02000273.1:9475098-9492864 GCA_900291935.2 Cassiopea xamachana
TGTTGGAAACTGCGTTCTGTTGGGAAACTCTGTCCTGTGTCACAATCAGACAACGTTAATAGCATTTAAATGTTGTTTAGGGTGATATTTTTCTAAAATGCAAGGGAGCTCCGAGCCCTTCAAATGTTGTCGGCTCTCAATTTCATACGTCACATTGAACTTTCGATTTGATTCACACATTGTATAAATTGAAAGATTTATATTGAAAAAATTTACAAAATTTTGCAGGCATTTTCCCTCTCATTTTAAAAATTTCAGAGCATTTAAACGTTTCAATGCTTGTTGTTTGATTTTATTCTCAATTCATTAATCAATGTATTTTTTAAAAAATTAAACAGAATTTTGACTTTTTTGTTTTCTTGAGCTTACACTTCAACTTTTTCAACTCTGCTTGCAGCGCTTTTTTCCTTGATTTGTAATAGCCTCTCATCAATGTAATTTCCCTTTCAATGCATTTCTGACGTTCCCTCATAGTTGTCTCGATTTCATTCAACTTACAGAGTGAGTATGTGCTCGTCTGTTTCTCAACCTTTGTCATTTTAGTGCCAAAGTCTTGTTTGCTAATGAACTCTGTTATTTTGGCTTCTGGCTTTTCAACTGTAAGGACTTGTTCATCCTCATGAGCATTGTGAAATGTGAACCAGTCAATTATCTGACTCGCTTTAAGTGGGCCCTGCACACTACCATCTCTTCTTACGTAGACCTCTCCTTTATCAGTTTCATACAGACGGCGTTTTGCTCCAACCACAGGCTCAATTTTTATTTGGAGAACTTTGAGTAAGTTTTCAGTGTCAGCTGTAAAGTTACTTTCTTTATTTGGAATGACTGGGATGAAGCGTATCGAGTACATATTTGGAAATACAGGAGGATGGAACTTTCCGATGACGCAGTCAATCTGACGACGAAGTAGGTCTTCCTGCGAACGATTGCAAGGGATGCCATAAACTGTACAATCATCAGCTACACCAATCAGCAATCTTCCTCCTGAAAAACAAATTACTGCATTTGTTGTTTCATTTTTAATCTCTTTCAGGATCATTTATGGGCCTAAAGATGTCTTCTTGCAGGATGATTACGCTACTTGAAAGTGTTCAAGGATTTATCTCTTGAAACTCTTGAATTTATCTCTGGAAACCAACCCTAGAGTTTGGTTCGCTTAGCACCTCAGTAGTTCTTCTCTACCTTGGTGCGTTCGGACTGAGGGTCAGCATGCAGATGCATGCCACCCTATTCGTGTTGTCCTAGAATTATCCAGAGGTATATGTCGTTGCTTTCTAGCACGGATTCTGACTTACAGGCCTTGAGTCATAATGCAGCAGATGGTTCTTCGGGACATTGCCTTTTCAAGTAAGTCCAAATGCCAATTGTCTGAATCTGCAGTTCGTCTAGTACTAAGCAGAATTACTATTCCAATAAAACTTTATCAGTAGGATAAAACTAACCTGTTTCTCGACGGTTTAGTCCCAGCTCATGTTGCTAGTCCCAGCTCGCGTTCCCTATTAGCGAGTGAACAACCCGGCACTTGGTGAATTCTGCTTCACACTAGAAGGACTTTGCTCTTCAAAAAGTACCCTTAGTAATTTAATTTTCACCCTGAGTAACTTAACTGCAAGTGAGCTGCAAAAGCTTCATGTACTTGTTGACACTCAATATTAAGGGGGCCTGATTTATTCTTATCACATATGAAAAAGTCTAAACTACAACTACAATTTACTTTATTTGCACTATATGCAGCGGGAAAGGACACTGAGTCATCTAGTCCCAACTGTATATGGTGCTCAAAATTTCACATATTTACAATAAAATGAACAAGGTTCATCTCACATCAGATGCCGTAAGATAGCAGCAATTTGGAATGTAAAGTTCAAAATTCTGATTGCAATGTTTGAAACATTGCACCACCCACTTTCACGTATTAGCTCCTCCTAAAAAGAGGATTTCTACTGAGGTCCAGCTCGCCATTTAGGCATTTTATCAGAATTTATATCTCCCTCCTTACACTCCCTACAATTGAGTGTCATAGAGTGGGCTTCAAAAAAATGATGCCACGATTTGAAGATGATGATTGTGATGGATGAAGATTGTGATATTAGAACATGGAGATGATGAATCTTAGATCGTTTCTCTAATAGCAACACCAATATTTTCTTGTTTCTATCATTTTTTATAAGCATATATATACGGTATTATGTTTTAGATGGCAGGCATTCTAGAACTATGAAGCACTTGGTAGAGAAATCAACTTGTTATAGGGATAATCATTTCATTCTACTTTTGAACACCGAAACTAGAAGTGAACCCAAAACACCATATCTGTGAATCGAAATGGGACATAGTAAATGGATTCTTGGCAATTTAATTTTGCGAGAAAGGATCCTTCGGTGATATTGGTGCGTGAGAAAAGGATGGCAAAGCTACGTACCTTCACTGTTTAGAAATGCACAAGAGTATTTTCTCACATGCCCAATCAAATGCTTCCTTAGGTACTTTCCGCTTCCTATTTTATATTCAATTCTTCTGTCTTCATTTGGCAAAGTTTGTCCTGTCACTAACACCATTGTGCTTGAAGCTCTTTTAGTATTGTCTGTCATTTTCAAATTAGGCATTGAACTGCATTCAACAACCTCCTGGAACTTTTCTTCTTGTTCCTCGAGGTTTTCTTTCTTGTCAACTGAAACTAAGCCTTCATTCTCGATTACAGGCTTGTTTTCGCTTCCAACATAGCCTTGTAGTTTTCTCGCTTTTTTAGATAGTCTCCAGCCGCCATTTGATATGCTGTTGACTTTACATTTTAAATTGGCTTCCTTTTCAAGTTGCGTGTGTGACCTTTGTAACCCTCCAAATAGCCCCTTGCTCCCTTCAAAACCCCCAGTAGCATAACCAAGGCTATTTGACTGGCTTTTGTCTTCTTCAATGCCCTTCATCTTCTTGTGACCTATTAAATCCAAAATTTATGAAAAACATATTTACTGAGAGAGATGTCCAATACAATTTGAGAAGTAAATACCATTTGCAATTGCCGCCGAATGTCAAGACAAGAAAATATGGAATTGAAAATATTCAGTACATAGATAACCATTTATGGACCTCAACACATGAGGAAATTAAGGACTCTGACACAATTACTAATTTCAGACAGAAAATAATATCAATGGAATTGAATTACTTGCATCCGCAGATGGTGCAAAGTTTCTATTAATGTACCAAGGTTTTTATGGTTTGTTTTTATCTCTTAATGAAAACTGCATAATGATTGTTTTTTACTGTGTTGTTATTAATTAGCTTGTTAGCTACATTTGTATGTAGCTAACATACATTAAATTACATACATTAACATACATTAACATTAAAGAAGTTATTAATGACTAAATCATCACCGTAAGAGTATGTTGTTCCTGGATAGTCATCGTTCTCTGTGAGCTCACTTTCACTTGGAGTTTGTGAGCTTCTTCGTTTCCGTTTCCTTCTTCTCCTTCTTGGTTTCGTCCTTTTCAAGCAAACTTTCAAACCTTTGTTATCAGCAGCTATTTTAATATCTTCAAATCCATCATAATATTTCATGCTGCGTTCAACTTCCTCGTCATTCCTCAGAGTTGCGAATAAATATTTTGAATTCCCTGGCCCTCTAAGAATTGGGGAAAACTTATCTTCAGGAATGCATATGTCTACCTTTAGAAAAAGCTCTTTAAGCTTCCTTACCACCAGTTTGTTGTCGACATCAAGTCGTATGTTTCCAATATAAACCTGTTTATCATTGTAAAGTATTTCGGATTGTCTTGGTTCTATAGGTGCATCATTATCATAGTAATCTGCATCTTCGCTTCGCTCCATAGGTTCTTGGTCAGTTTCTTCTTTCAAAATTTAATTCGAACTTTTTGCAGGGGTGTGAGGTTGATCGTTGGTGCAATTCTTATCTGCTTGAGTTGTTGCAGTCTGCCATGCGCTGGAGAGAACTCAAAGCTACAACAACTGATCATTCATCGAACTTGTCTGAGGGCTAAATGCAGAATGCTGACTTTTCGTATGTTTTGAGTCAACCTGTCCATTATTCCCTTGACTATTGGCGTTACTTTCCATCCCATAGCACCTCTACACACTTTTGTTCTATGACGTATAATTTTCAATCTCGCTTTCAATATTTACCAGTAACCTGGTAACACATCCTCGCTTTCATGTTGCAATTCACCATGACTACTGTGTGACAACAACTTTGCCTGAACTATACATCATTATTTTAACTTCATTGACAGTTGATTTTTATGTTGCTCCTGATCAGAAGGGAAATCGTGTAACATGGCTTTGCTGAGCGAAAGAAATGATTTGCACTTGACATCAACCGGTGTTGGTCATAGCTACAATGAAAGCCCGCCTTTTCCACCCACAGGATTTCAGGTAAGCAGTAAACTTTCATTCTTGTCAATCTTTAATTTGAATTTAGATGTGCTATCAACCAAAACAAGGCGCTGTTGAGCCTAGGATAGTAGCTTCAAGGAATTATTTGGATTCCGCTGACGAGATGCCAGACTATTTTGGTGAGAAGATGTTTACAATGTTATATTACTTACATTATATTTAATGCGCGGTAGTTATTAAACGACGATAAACGAACAATTATTTTCTCGCAGAGGACAGCTTTGGATCCTTTGCCACCTCAACTACAGGAGAAAGATCCATGTAGTTATTTCTCAACAACAACTGGGACCTATCACAATTATAAGCCAAACAACACAGTTTTATCAAATGCTATCCATAAAAAGGCTGCTGGGCATTGGAAAGTCGGCTATGTCGAAGATGTAATAAAAAAGGTATTCGTCATAAACGTTCTATGCCGTAAAATGTTTTGATCACCATTTTTTACAATATGTTAATTCTATTTGAGTGTTCTTGACATTCTTTCTCATGGCATCATCAAAGTGGCATCTACATGGTCATGATGTTTACTTTCCCATTCTGATATTGTATCTTGTTTTTCTTGTTTACTCCATGAAACAACATACCTTCATGGCAAGGAATAACTTATATAGTATTTATAATGATTAATATTGATAATAATGTATCAAATTTGGCTACAAGAAATAATGCTGGCCATTTTTCTTAGTATTAGCTGCTGAAAGTTTTACTATGAAACAAAAGTGCCTTCATTCTAAGTCTTTGCTCTCTTTGCAGCTTCAGGTGCAGCCATGGCGAAAGCCTTTAACAATGGGAAATCAAAATAGTGAAATGAAATCTCAGTTCACAGCTCGTGAGGGTATTCCAATGTCAAGACATTTTTCTAGTGATTTGCAACCACCAAAATTCAGACATCATAACAATGAAGGACCCTTAAAAGTGAGTATTTTTTCATTGTCTGCCTCAGTTATGGTAGCTGTTGGCAGTGTTTACAGACACTATCTTGCTTGCTTTTCCTATTCTGGTTATGTACTTCCATACATTGTTCAGTCATCATCAAACATTCTTGTGAGTTTTGAGTAAGGTAAAGGTAGTCCCATATACTTTCATATGTAGGGGAGTGCCTGTTAGGGAGGACACCTATCCTGAGCCATCAGCATCTGAGGAAGGGTAGGTAGCTCCTTTTCTTGCCACCATTATCTACCCTGTGTTGCCACGAGGTACCCATTTGGTGCTGGGTGAACAGTTGTTTTGTTCACATTTTTGTGATACACTACATGGAAAGAGGAAATATTTTGTCAAGTCAAAATGAATTATCAAGTGTTCCCAATTTATTGAGTCACTTGCTCAAAGGCCACACCAACTTCTTTCTTCTTCATTACTTTTGAACTCTGAACTCTGACCTATTACATTTTTTCTGCCTTCAATATTAAATGCCTGTTTCACACACTCACCATCACCCTTACCAAATGCATGTTCAAACCATTTTAAACTTCCCTCAAAGCAAAGAACTAGAATCAAATCATGATATCACAAACTTAAACAGTGATGGTGTCCATAGTGATTATGATGACTGAAGATGACATTGATATGATATGTTGAATTATGGTAATTGTGTATTATTTTTAGAGCCTTGTTCGATCAACACAAAATAAAGAACTAAAAGGTGAAAAATACCTTGTTCCAGAAAGAGGTGTTCTATCATATCATGGTGACATGTACCTTACAACAACTCAAAAGGACCATAGAGCTTTTACAAAGTAGGTGACACTTGAATTGTATTTTGTGCAGTGCTATACTGTTGTACATGCAACCCACAATGACCACTTGGTATTGAATAAGAAGCCAAACAGGAAATCATTTTTAGATTTTGGTTCATTTTTTATGCAATATTCTCTTCTGCACAAAATAGCCTCAAGAAACTAAAAAGGGAAACAATCATATGGTTTATGTTTGGCTTCCTGCTGCAAGATATTAGCTCATATAGTAAGGTCTATCAAAGTTGATAAATTTTCATTTGCTGCTGCAATATTTGCATTTTAGTAATATAACAGTGTATGTATTCTATTCTCTATTGTTAAAAATTTCATATCCTTTCAGAGAGTTATGATCTTGTATCTTAGTCTGTTATAATAAATCTCAAGCTGTTTTGCACTTGGAAGATCATATAGTGTTCCATGTTGAATGAATTGAATTACATACATTCTTTGCAATCTTATATACTGAGAATGCAACATTCTTTTTCTTGCTATATTTATCATTATAGTCTTCAAAGAAAACATTAGGAGAGAAAAATAACATAAGTGCTATAGCACAGTAACATATATTTGTGCTTTAACTGGCATGGCATCACCAAATAGAAAGTGATGGTTTGTTAGGTTCATTAAATTGGTATATTTAAAATATTTGTCTTTTTGACATTGCTGTGATACAAAAATTGGGTGGGGGGAGTGCTGAAGCCCTCCCAGCCTCCCAGTGCTGTTGTGCTTGTATACTTGTATGTTGTACCAGATGTGCTTGTATAGTGTTCAATTATATTATATTTTGTGTACAGTTTGATCTGTGCTTGATGATGAATATTTTTAAAAATTGACATTCTTTTGTTTCAGAGTTGAGCTTGAGAAATATCCCAAAAAAGAATATGCAACATTCTGGGAGTGTGAAGGGTACCCAAGGGCATGGGGACATGGTTCAAAAGTAAAACAACTGCCTCAAAATGTAGTACCAAAAGAGAAAAGTCCAATGAGGGATTCAATGTGGTTCAAATCTTCGACAGTCATTCCGCGAGTGCCAAAGAGTATGGATTTGGTGCCAAACAGGTAGAGGAATGCTCTAGTTTGTTTTTGATCATATAAAAGTAATAGCATAATTAAAGCCTTGAGATGTGCTATTTATTGAAAAAGGCTTGGCTGTTTTTAGAATTGTCAAAAATGTTGGATTGAAACGCACAAGCAATAAATAAGCAATGTCTTTACCACCAAAGCATTCGCTAAAAGCTGATAGCCGTCTGTTGTAGACTTTTGCATTATACTTCCTACAATCAAACGACTACTGTATTTTTCGGACTATAAGACGCACCGGATCATAAGGCGCATAAATCAAAAAAATATTATGCGCGATATTAACATTTATTAATCATTTAAATATTTATTCAGATGATTAATAAATGTTAATATCGCGCAGAAAATTACACTCGCTTTATCAATCATCCCCCTTCTACTAGTCAAAATGTTCATATATATGGCACACCGTAATATAAGGCGCATTGCCGATTGTTTACCAAATACAGGAATTTTGTGGGCGCCTTGTGATCCGAAGAATACGATACACTAACGCCTAAGTTTCGTGTATCGCGATCTAAGACATCTTTCTTTGCAGAGGAATGTGTTCAGAAGCAATGGCGAATTATGTTGTACCTGATGAAAGAAAGCACCAAGAAACTGTCATCTGCAGTGTGCCATCACCATGGACAGCTTCAGGTATGTTTCTTAACAATATTGCGTATGTTGTTATGCTGTGAACCTTATTGGCCGTTTTTACGTTGGCCCCTAATGGCGTTACTATTCCACAAGTGGCGTTAAATGACTGGCGCGAGTTTTGTAGCTCTTATTTTTGGAACCATCGACTTATTACGTCGTCAGAGAAGGAGTCTTTTGAAATGCTCACGTAATAACACATGCAAATACATCATCTTATCCTAAATTTTGTCTCTAACAGTCATTCTAGGGTAAAAATATGTCCTGTAGTAAAGCGCCATTTCTCAGGCTTATAGCATGTCCCATATAAGATGTGATGGTTTTATAAGTACGTCATAAAGCTGAACGAAAACTACCCCGAGTTGAAAAGCTACCGTAACTCTCAGGTTTACGCAGAAATAGCAGCAACGAACAAACAAAGAAACATTCTGATGTGTGCGCTCATCAAAGACAGGAATCGAATTCAATGAACAAGTGTTCATTGTAGATAATTAGCTCAAGTTCTTGTAATCAAATAGCTTTTTAGTTTGATATAGCTATGTAGTCAACATTATCTTTCCTTCTCATCGCATTGAGTTGATATTGACTAAGAAACAGCAAAAACATTTTTAGTTCAAGGAGTTTTCATTTTGTGTAGCAATGTTTGGAAATTATTTTCATTATAAAAGTTGGGCATAGTATTTCTTGCTGAAATAACATCGGTCTTCTTTAGGTTGCACCTACTTTTTCGTCACAGATTTTGCAACTGATTTTTCATCGTTATCAGTGTTTGTGCAAAATTTTAATGTCACAACTTGTGTTGTTTTGCAGCTCCAGGACCGGAGGATATATTCAGTGTACCGAACATGTACAAAACCGAATACGGAAACTATGGAAGCAGAAAACACATTACAGTATAATTTAAATTAACCTTTTCGAAATCATGAATAAATTTTTATATTTATTTAGCCACAATGAATTTTGTCTAGAATTATTTTCAAATCGTTCTAGCTTTTGTATTTCTGCTTCTGAAGTTCTAAGCCAGTTTGATCAAAGGTGGAAAACAATGGAACTTAAAAGGTGTATTGAAAACGAGGTTGAATTATGTACTTGAGAACGAGGTTGAAATAGTTGATTGTCTGACTGAGAATTTTATGTAGCTCTCTTATGTCTATGTTAGCCACATTACTTGGCTTGTATAAATGCTGTTTCTAGCATATACCGTTTTGGTGTTTGAGCCGGCAGTTCATCAGCTGTCTCTATTAGCGAATATGTCGTTTTAGCCTAGGCCTATTATTTAGGCCTAGTGTTTTCAGGCTGTCTGGGGATTGTAAACGTGTATGGGAATATAATGGCATACTATGGCTGCTCGCGTTTGCAGAGAAACCGTTCAGTTTCTCATACGTGGAAGGATCTAATGATTACCTTGGTCCGAGCCACATAAATTTAGTTGCAACCGAAATATGTTGAAAATAATGTTGGTAGCAAATGAAATTGGCTGCAGATTAGAAATGATGAAATGCTCTGAAATACCATTGACTGGTCAATAAATTCCCTTTTAAGTAAAATTGTTTGATTGAAATCAATATCAATTACAGGAAGTCCATTCACGGTTCCCAAACAGCTACAAACTTGATCAGATTAGCTTCAAATCCCAGGTTACTTTCGTGAATCACTTCATCTCCTCGTTGGAAGCTCTATGCCAATTTTCTGTTATTATGAATTGTTCCTATGCATTCTGACTTTGTAATATTTGCTGTTTTTGCAATCCTAGTAGGTAGTGGCTCAAAATTCTTGAAATTAATTTCCTTCGACCTTCCCTTTGCATACTTAGCAATGTGCTGCTTCTTAAGAGTTTGTCACTTGCATTTGGAATTTGTATGTAGGAAGAACAGACTTCCAAGTGTTTGGCAGGAATAGATCTGTTGACTCAGATATTGGTAGTGCATCTCTCCTTGTTCCTTCATAGCTTCCTTCCCCAACTTCCACAACTCTGTGAGTTTGCGGTTTCCGAGGGGTAGCTGAAACTGCATTGCACCAATCACTCAGAAAAATACCTTGTAGAAGAAGTGTTCTTGGCCAATCATCATAAATATGCAAAGAGTTAGTTATTTGGTTTAGCATATGATTGGGGTGGGGCTGTTGTTGTTTACATTAGGGGTAAGCCACGTGTCAACTCACGTGACCACGCATGCGCATTGACAATGGCTGTGATCAGTCATGCGAGTATCAATGGCGGCAACCAGCTTATAATTGGGCCGCTTCACTTTGTCCTACATCATTCAGTCGACGATCTTGCTGTATTTATAGCAATCATTAGCATGAAGTGTTGAATGTAAGAGAGAGGAACGATGGATGATGTTTTGGCAGCTGAGATTGAGGGGATTGTAGACAAACAACTGCAGGATTGCGGATTTATTGATTTGTGCACAAGGTAAGTTGGACTTGTTGACTTTGACTTGGCGGTACCCAACGACGTTCACGTTTAGCTGCCAAAAACAGGTTGTGACAAATGAGTTACTTGCTGTTCGTGCTTACGTGCATGTTTTGGTCAACCGGAACTAAAGATGCGGCGTAACAGCATGGTTTTGCTTGATTCTGATAACAAGGGTCGTGGAGAATATGCAAATTAGCCTATATTGCCCTTGTGTGTAATTTGGGTACGAGGTATTCCATTGTAATGGAAAATCCTGTTACAAAGTCTAAGTAAATTGAAATAAGTACTGGCAAAAATCATCTGAAATGTAGTGCAGCAAGTAAATCAAAGGTTTAGTCCAACATATTCAAGGCGGATGTTTTGCGCCAAAATGATGGTTTCATTTTTTGCCTTTCCTGTCTCTGCGATTAAGACAGATTTAGCAATTAAGGGTGGCAAAGGGGATAAGAACGTAATTGCAAATTTTATTAGTGTTGGTGCTACCTTATTGCAAATTCTTGTTTGGTAGCTGAAAGCTATTGATTGATGTATAAATTCACCCTATGTTTAGTGGGGCCGGTTCTCTTAAGATACGCCGCACGCTCAAGATGTGTACAATCTTTGTACGGGAGAGTAACTTCTTGGACGCAGCTGTTTAACCCCGAGGTCAGTAATACGAACCGTAGGGATGCACGCATAACCGTAGTCAGTTTTTATGTGTGAGATTTCATCTAAAATCGTAAGTGTTCTTACTGTGGTATGACCAGTTGTTTTTCAAGTGTTGATTGAGACTATTTCTTTCAACTTGATTTCGTCTTGACAATGTTTCTTTTGCGTGCATGTGATCAATTTCCTTATCTGCATGACCAATGGCCATACCAGGTTTGTAGCTGCATGACCCACTCCCCCCAGCAGGGTTCCCATTCCTCCAAAAATCCTAAAATATCCTAGGAAAAGAGAAGTTTGCTAAAAAGTTCTAAAAAATGTAAAATTTCAGGACCACTTTGTTGTTCTCCTAATGATCTCCAAAATGTTTCATAAGTTGAATTTCTTTTCAGCAGTTATGTTGCTCAATATATTATTTTGTGGTAGTTTATTATAATAAAATGAAATGAAACATTAAAGCAGCAATTCATTGATGATTTTTAAGATCTTTGGATAAGATATATAAATAGGGTACCCTATTTATATCATGTCATAATTTACCCTTTTTATATCATGTCATTTGAGTGACCTTTTATCCAGTGTTCCCAAAATACTGTACCTCAACGCCTATTAAATGTCTCTGGAATCTGCAAAACTTCTTAGAAATAGGCAAAGAATTCTCCTACATTCTCCAAAAAATCCAAAGAAAATTGATGAAAAAGGAGTTGCAACGCTGCCCAGCAATAGATGAAGCACATTGCAACACTAAATAAAATTAGTATAAGGTATGTACATGTGGAAGCCATTTTATAAGGAACATACATGTGGAAGGGAAAATATTTAAAGAGCTTATACAAATAAAGAAAAAACTTTTAAGAGACTTTTAAATTTGACAATTTTTATGCCTGCAAACAATCAAGAAGTAGGAAGCCAGTTCTGCTCACTTGCAGCCAAACCTCACATAGATCATTTTGCTGTGTTTGTGCTATTGGTTTTGTTAAGTAGTTTCCAGGTATGCTGGCACTGTCTATAGCAGTGCTTCTCAACCGGGGTGCACATGCACCCCTTGGGGTGAATTTGAGATACTAAGGGGTGAAATTTTGAAAAAAGGGGAATTGGGGGTGAATTATACACAAAGGGGTGAAGTTGTAATTGGGCAGATAGATAGCTGTATAATATGGGTTTCCTGTCATTTCAGATCATTATAAATCGTGACCTATGGCTAAAATTAACAAAGCTAGTACCTAGTATAAAAACTCTTGTTGATCGACATCAAGCCCAAGGCTCTCATTGATAATTATGTTATGTGCTTTTAGCAATAACTTATTACAGACTAACATAACACCCATTTATGCTGTGAAAAAAAGAATCTCTTTGTTAAAATACAGCATTTGTGCTTTGTTATAGTATACACCCTATGTTATTATCTCCTAGTTTTAATTTTCCATACTATGACAATTTGTCGTGGTGGGGGTGAATAGCTGAGAATTGTTTCTTAAAGGGGTGGAAAGGATCAAAAAGGTTGAGAAGCACTGGTCTATAGCCATTGCCCTTCCTTCTATTAATTGCAGAAAAAGCTTCTAAAATGAGCTTTTTTCCTCTCATCTTTGTGTTTTTGTCTTGAGTCATATCCATAATTAAAGGCAAAAGTCATAATTTCAATGTTGTCCTTTTGTCTGTACCATTTTTCTGGCACTGAATATGCAGTGAAAATTAAGAAACTTTTAGTACTAATATTTGGTCATTAGAGGTCCAAGAGCGTGGAGCCTTTGGAAGCTGGGTCCCATTCTGAAAAACTGAACTCTGCACTTGCAATTTCCATTGATCATTTTGAAATCAGAAAATGTGGCATAATTCATCATGTGAGGCATGCATTGCTTAGACAGGGTGGCCAACAAACCCTGGAACACACTGAAAAACTCTGGATTTTATTTGCCCCTGGAAAGATACCCTGGAAAACCCTGAAATTATATCCCAACCCTGAAAAATTATGTTCTGAAGCAGATTTTCCATTCATCAATTTTTGGCCTTGCAGTGCTGTTGCATTTTTTATTCCTGTAATGCAGGGGAGGAGGATCTATGAGGTTATTAGGAGGTGAAAACAGCATATTATTTGTCACATGGCAAGCAGCCTCTTTTTCCAACAATAGACGCAAATTATCAAGTAAAACGCAGAATGAAAGGTGGATGGGTACAGGCAGAAGATCTATATGGGATAATTTATTTTTTGAAAACATAGTTAAATGTACCCTGGAAAACCCCTAAAATTTGGCAGAAAATCCCCTGGAAAACACTGGAAAAGAATTTCATTTCATTGTTGGCCACCCTGTTAGACCAGGGATTGTACCATTCTATACTATGGCACGTTTTACAAAAATTGGTCACATAAACTTTGCTTGTATCAAAGGGAAGTTTTCTAGTGCAGTTTTAGCCATAGAAAATAATGTATTTCATTGTCTTTAATTTTTAGGATTGCACAGAAGGTTGTAGAAAAAGTACAGAGAATTGAAGGTGATTTAAGGACTTTGTTGCTATGTTGTTTATCTTTCAAGACAGCCAACACTTAGGTTTTTTATATTTGGCTTATATCAATATCTAGCATAGTGCTTAGAGCACACGACTCCTGTGCGGAAGGTCTATGGTTCGAGCTCGACTCAAGACCTTGACTGTATGCTTGCTCACTGTCTACCCTGCAGCGAATGGGAACCTGGTGGCAACACTTGGGAGATAATGCCGGCAAGGAAAGGAAGTGGCCACCCTACCTCATATGCCGATGGCTGCGAATAAGTGTCATTTCATTTCAAATATTTTAGCAGGGTGGCCCTTCAGCAGTGCTGGTTTTCAAGGGTTTCATTATTGTCATCTTTATCATTTACATTTAGCAGCAACTGACAGAAGGAGGTATATTTTGTCTTGAAATACTCAAGACATAGCCAAGCCATTTCAGAGGAAGCAGCTAAGCCCCATAACATGCATTGAGGTGGATGCATAACAAAACTCACGAATTCAATTATTCAATTCAATTACCACATACTACAACTTTTTAGGTGGATTGGCATTTTGGTGTTACGTTTTGATTATTTATTGGTTTAATACTTTCAGAGGACCATGGAAAGATAAAAGGTGACCTAAGTGAAATTGAAGAAAAGCTCAATGGTTTGCTGACTGACAAAATTCCCACAGAGAACAAACCTCTACCAGTGTGAGTTTTTAAATGTGTTGACATTGTTTATGTTGTTTAGGCCTTTTAAATTGAAGCTGGGAGAGTTTTGACCTTCTTCATTTTGATGTGCTTTGTTAGTTAGTTTCACTTTCTTAGTCAAAGTCCCAGCTCATAACATGTATAGAATGTGTGTCAGTATTTATTGAGTATTTTTTAGTTCATTGTTTGTTTATTTTGTAGTAAGAAAGATGTAATTATCATTGAAGAAGAAGAAGAGGATAGCAAGCCCCTAGTTGCCAAGCTTCATGAGATCACTAAATCATCCCAGATGCTATCATGTAATACAGAAGTTATGTCCCCTTCCAACCAGCAAAATAACAATACATTAGATACAGTTGCTAGGACTGTCACATCTGGGTTAAGTAGAGAACAGAGCACTGTTAGTAGTTCCAAGCAGAAGAGTCAACCGAGTTACCAATATGGTGACACAGAAAGAAATACCAGTGGAAGCACTGTGGTTCTGGAAGAAGAGAAACCAGATCTTATATCAACAAGTTCTGAACAACAGAACCAAATGTCGGATGATCAGAAAATGCTACCAGATACAGCTGAAGTAGCTGATGCAATATCAAGTCAAGATTGCCCAAAGAGCCCCATTGTTGTCAGTGAAGCCATTGATATCCCTAGATCTCCTTTAGCACCTATTGACACATCACCAAGTAGCAAAAATGAAAGTAATCAACAATTAGGTACAGGCATTTCATCTAGTGAAGTTGAATCAAGTTGTGATGAGAAGCCTAAAACAGAAAAGTCAAAAGAAGGTGATTGTAGTTTAAAGCCAAATGTGCTAAGTGAGGACAAGAAACAATTGTCAACTGAAAGTGCCATTCTACCTGAACAGCACAAAGAGCTTGTAGAAGATGAAGAAAAAGAGATGGAAAGCCAAGAGGAACTTGCACTTGAAAGGTATTTTTCACACAATTTTCAATATAATCAATAAATTTCATTTCTTGATATCTGTTATTGTTTACTTTAGTGAATTATGTATGATAAATAATAGTTGTAATTCTTTGTCTTTTTTGTTTAGTTATGAGTATAAGGAAGGTGACAGAGTACTAGGAAAGCCAGATAAAAGTGACATTTGGTACACTGGTAAGGGAATAGTTTGATGTAATCAGCTCTGAACAATACAATTTATGGAATGTTATATGCATTGTGTTGATTGGATAATTGATTGGTTGTTTGTTTGACCAATCAAATGATAGTAGTATTTATAATGGTCTGATAGCACCAATTTATTGGTTTATTTGTTTGTTAATCTCTTCGTAATTTTCTAAAATGAAAGTTTCTGTGATATTTAAAATACCTTATGTGCTAAATTTATCAAGTTCTTGACTTTCAGCAAAAATATCAAAGATCATTGTAAACAAATACAACCAGGTATATGTGGTAGAGTTTGTTTTTGATTTGTGTTAGTGTTAAAATTTTTGCATCTGTACTATTGAAAAATAATGTGAATGAATTTGTGGGTAGAAGAGAAATGAATTAACTCCTTGTTAATAATTGAACTATGCTTTTCATGAGTGAATTTCAAATAACCTACATCAATTCATTTACAGAGAAAATACCAAGTGAAGTTTGAGTCGGGACTGAAGATACATGGAACTTTGCCAGGCAGCAGTTTAGCTCCTATTGCACACCCAAAGCAATCCTCACTAAATATTGGAAGCCGTGTTGCTGGTGTGTGATTGGGCCTCTAAATCATACTAACATACTTCTTCTCTCATTTTGCAATTAATTGACTTGCAATCTCCTGGCTTGTTTTATATCTTGTTGAACAAATAGAACAAAAATTTACTGATTCATCTGCTTACTGTTTTTATTTAGTTAGCAGATGTTGCCAGTTGGTGTATGAAAATTTTACTGAACCATTTTCTGTATTTGTTATGATTTATTTTGAATTTTGATTTTGAATGATCAAATAGCTGATTCTTTAATAGTTTGGTTGTTTAAATGATTCTCTTGCCAAATGATTAATATGTTCTCATACGCATTTATTGAATAAATTGCAAATTTTTTGATTTAGTAGGTTATCAATATGTGAGGGTATTATTTTTGTTACCTTCTTCTAGCAATTCGACCAAGGGAAACTGTAGATGCTCGGATACAAAAGAAATATATGAATTTATGTATGAAATTACATTTTTGTTACTTTGACAAATTTTTTGTGAGGGAATTTTGTCCTTTAGTTAGAGTATCAGTAGAAAATTACCTTTATGTCATGCACTAAGAATGGCAATAGATTACTGTGTTTTTCGTATTTCTGCATCTATTGAAATACTTGCATGTTTTTCTGCGCGCAATGTATTCAGTTTCAACCAAGTTAAAATTTGAGTTTATTGAGAAATTTGAACATCAGAATGTCTTGTAATGTTTTTTATCATCGTCTCCATTTTGTTCAAGATGCGTCAGATTTTGCAAAAGGAGAAATCTTATTTGGAGGCGTAGTCGTAGAAAGAGCATGTGAAGAGAACAATTATAGGTAAATTTACTGTTATTTGAGGAAATTTGCAGGAAGGCATTGTCTTGCTTATTACATTAATTGATTAAGCAAAAAGATGTTTGAAATGTTGAGTTTATGAGAGTGCGCATTTTGTAGCGAGGAGGAGAGAACATTAAAGCGAGGAGGAAGACATGAAGCGTAGAGCAAGCCGTAATTTAATCATTAGCTCGAAATTCTTCTTAACGTTGAATGATGAAATTGGAAATTATCATCGATTTATTTGAATATTTTTGGCATTTAGATTTCTTGTCGTCTTCGACGATGGCTTTGCGGAGTACATGACGGAGAAAAAGATGCATCTTGTTATCAATGCAGGTAGATATTAATTTGTTTCACCCTTTCCTTGTATACTTTGTAACTCTTACATTGATGAGTTTGCTCACACTCTTAGCTTTCCAACTGAATTACTTTTCCTTATTTTGGTTTTCCATTGTCTTTTCTTCTTTTCTTTCGTAATGCCTAAACCTCACTGAATCTTGCGTCTCCGTTGATCTCAAAACGATGCGTTGAGGTTAAACTTTTTAGTCTTTCTAAATCTCAAATTTCAATGAAGCGATTTGTGAAGCGAATAACTTCAGAGACTAGTCAATGACCTCACATAATCATTCCATTTATTGTTCTGCTTTCATAATTTCCTTGTTCCATCTTGAATAAGACTGTTAACTGTAATTTTTCAGCTGAAGATGTTTGGCAAGAGGTTTCTGTTCACTGCCGCGAATTCATCAAAGAGTATCTTGAAGAGTACCCAAAGGTTGGAGTTAAATCACACAGAAACATTGATCTTGTGTGACGTGTTTATGAGTACCTCGATTGCGTATATTAAATTCATAATTATCATTATTCATTATCGTCATCTTTATTATTGTCAACATTAGTTTCATTCTTAGTATTAACATGTGACATATTTATTTTCAGCGGCCTATGTTGAAAGTAAAGCCCGGACTATCAATACAAACTGAGTGGAATGGGAAATGGTAAGCTTTCATTTTGGCTGATACTTCTTTTTGTTTTAGGACTTTGTTTAGTAAATAGTGAATCTTGGATATACGTACGTACATACATACATACATGCATCCATACATACATACATACATACATGCATACATACATACATACATACATACATACATACATA
>OLMO02000273.1:9537885-9556367 GCA_900291935.2 Cassiopea xamachana
AAATTTCCCAGTGTTTTAAAAACAAAACTATTAGAATAAGATTTCTTTCACTTTCTACCAAAAGTGTATTTAGTTTTGTGAACATCAAATGAATTTTTTTCGTTTTGCAGGTTCCGAATTACTATAAAATCATAACACATCCTATGGACTTAACCACGATCAAATCAAAATTATCACCACATCACCCTCATCATTATCGAAATGTGTCTGAGTTCATTGATGACATCGAACTGATATTTTCAAATTGCGCCCTGTTCAATCCGGTAAGAACATTTTTTTATGTCTCCCTTTCATATTAGGCTAATAGTACCAAGTTTTTCATTGCTATTTGGAATATGTAAGTTGCATGGATCAAAGTTTAAGTATCAATTTGAAGCAAGAGATTTTTGCAATAGAAACAAGATATGAAATACGAGGAAATAAAAAGCTTAAAATCCGAGGCTGTAATTAGCAATTAATTTTAAAGTTGAAGACATGCACAACGTTCATACTGAACCAGTAAGACCTGGAGAATAGGCCATTTTTACAAGAAGTCATAGAACACCTGGAATATACGATTTTTTAATAAGAAAACCATCATTTTGCCTGAGTCTCAATTTTCTTAACTTTTCCTGAAATTGAGCCTGAGATTTCTTAAATCTGGCTTAGCTTTTTCTTAACTTCTTCTAAAATAAACTGGCTAAAATCTGTTAAACATTCGTTATTAATATTGTATGCTTGAATTTAAATTCCAATCTTTAGCATTTTGAACGCAATAATGACGAAATCTCGATTTTTGGCCAATAAAAACACTTAATTTTGGAAATTGAACCTCATCATATTCGTAAGACTTTCTTATGCTTTGGCCATTTGAGCCTCATTTTCTTATAAACTTTTTTCTTATAAAGAAAACGTGTACTCTGGGAATTCCTATAGTATTTATTCCAGTCAGGGAAAAGTCAAGGAAAGCAAATTGCTTAGTCCAGATATTGCTTTGATTAACTCATGCATGGTTGTTCGCAAAGTGATTGTTTCATTTGCTGTCAGTAAATGTTAACTTTATCACTTTGTGTAATGTTATAGCAAGAATGTTTGGATTACTTGTGCATTATGTTCCATTTTGTCACCTATTTTTGTAAATATGTGGAATGGGGATCAGGGAAAAGTGGGTGTTTTTTGACCATCAGTCAAGGAATAGTCAGGGAATGTTGATATGTTTATTTGTTATGAACCCTGTATGCAAGTTAATTGCAAGATAGACTGATGACTATTATCAAGTTGCAAAGATTACCATGCTTACGATGTAGCCTTTGTATGTCCGTTTGGAACAGTAATGATAAAAAGTCTTCGGTATTAAGCCTAAGTATCACTCAGACTCAATTTTTTTTGTTTTTCAGCCGGATGCAGATGTTGCAAAGTATGGAAAGTCATTAAAAGATTATTTTTATAAAATAAAAGAGAAATATTTATCAAACTTTGAACAAGACCCAAATGAACCGAAGAGAAAGCGACGAAAGGAGGAATTTGCTATTTAAAACGTTGTACTGTTCGCATCATCTGTTATGTTTTTAGTATATGACGACAGATAGACTGTGGCGCGAAACCTACCTTCATTTGTAGCGAAGGGATACATGTACATATAGAGTGTTACTAAACATTTGTAAATGAAAAACTTTGCTGAAATAGCTTCAAATATGTCCTTTTGTATGTGGATCAGCTCCTCACTTGCTTCACATGTTGCAGTGATGTGTTTATTGGGGGGCGTGGGGATATCATTCCGCCCAACATGTACCAAATTGTAGAGAGAAAGTTGGTCAAAGTCGGTCATGCTGTAGCAGATTTAGCATCTTTTTGGTCATCGTAAATTTCCGTGACCTTTGTTTTTAGTGATAGTTGCTGGTCAAATGACGAACCCCCCCTCCCTTCCAACGGAAAGTGTCTAGGCACATTCTCGCATCCCTGTTGTGTCGTAACAGTTTGCAATGAGCTTGACATTTTTGATAGGTGACATTCACGAATGCACGTAAACTCATAAAGAGACAACATTTTACATGTGCATCTGTGGTCTTCACCTGTTGGCAATCATCATTGATATTTTCAAATCTGATGTTCTCCTACTCACTTTAAATACACGTTTTTTATAAGAAAAAAGTTCGTAAGAAAACGAGGCTGAAACGGTCAAAATCTTAAGAAAATCACGAGGCTCAATTTCCAAAATTTAGTGTTTTTATTGGCCAAAAATTGATATTTCGTCGTTATTGCATTCAAAATGTTAAAGATGGAATTCAAATTCAAGTATACAATGCTAGTAACGAATGTGTAAACCATTTTAGCCAGTTTATTTAAGTAAAAGTTAAGAAAATTTCAGGTTCAATTTCGGAAAAGTTAAGAAAATTGAGGCTCAAGCAAAATGATGGTTTTCTTATAACAAAATTACACTTTTCTAGTGGTTGGCGCCCTGTGGTGTGGTTATACAACGATTTTCCTCGTGATTTATCTTCATGTTATTAGCTTAGGCCCGAAAAACCACTCATTTCTCATTAAGAATGAATATCCACCATGTTAGGAGCTTTTCTTGACAAGAAATCCATGTTTCTATTTCAACGTTCATGTGATTCTAAGTAAGAGACCTTTATGTTTAGCTTTATTCCATCACATCTGAATCCATTTTGCACAAAACTCGTAATTTGTACTTGCTAGCGAGAAATTGAAGTTTTTGCATATTTCGGACTGAAATCCATTCAATCAACCAGCCGTGTTGTTTGTATCATGTTTGTAAATAATCTTTGAAATCTTCAAAGCTTTCTTTACGGTATTCTTGTTGAGAATTCAGTCAATGTATGATCTATTTGATCAATGTTCAGGGTTGTGGTGGAAACAATTATGGGCCTTGATAATCCAATGTTTAGGGGATCGCTATACATCTATGGGACCTTACTTCATTTGTTTTTTCCATAAAACAAGATACAACAAATGATAAAAATTTTAAAAGAAAAAATATCGACGAGGCCGGCCTATGCGAAAGGTTTTAAGTGGCCTACTGGAAAATTTCCGAAGTCTTTTTAGGCCACCACGCCTCTGTCAATGTTGAATTGCTTATTTAGGCGTTCAACATGGTTAGATTGTGCCTCTAAATTATTGGTATATTTATTGTCCAGTATACATCATTTGTAAATAATGTTTGCTGACCTATCAATTGATCGGTTTTCCCCTCATTCTGTTGCAGCTCTAATTCGTGTGTGGAGAGGTCTGGTAAGGAGCTTAGTTGCATGCCAATGTGAGAGTTAAGGAAAGAGAGTGCTGAGTAGACAAGATAGATTTAGGATGTGTTTTGATGAGAGGCTGTCTTTGTGAGATATTTAGAGAACTGGATCGTAGTGGATGTTAACTTTTGTTCATGTTAACTTTCCGTGGCTTCGCCACACGTGCTTGACGGTGCGGGATATCCTTGGTAGACTTTCCCACTCACCTGCATATTTCACCTATTCACCCTTAATTTTACTAAGAAAATGGCGATCGTTGGACTGGCGCCTGATTTTACGAATACATTATGAATACTATGTAACAGATACGACCTAATGTATCAAACCAACAGTTGCAATCAGTGAAACAGCAACTTTTAGTTTTTCTGAAAAGCAAAAGCTTGCCCCTTTATCCTTCATACTGTCCCTTCTCCTTTGCAATAACAGCCTTCGTAAAGTTCAATGTCTTCTCTTTTAGGTCAGCTGTTTCTTCTAATGGTAACTTAGTTTTAGTAAATTATGGTGTTAGTAATGCTTATTTGTAAACACTGGTATAAATATATATATATATATATTATATATATATATATATATATATATATATATATATATATGTTTAACGATTTATTGTCAAGATATGTTTTAACTATTCTATTTATTAAATATTCAGGAAATTGATTTCTTTTGAAGATGTGTGTGAGCTTTTTGACATCATTAAATGAGAGTAGAGAATTATTTATTTGTAAGCTCTATCCACTAGAATACGGATGAGCCCTACTTTGTAGGAGAAGGAAGTAAAGCTGAAGAAATTAGTGAGCAATCCAGTGAAAGTCTTTTTCCGATAGGTTGAAGTTTTGAGACAAGAAGGATCATTATTATCAATACACACATCAAGGAAAGTCAGAACTTAGTTGGTTTCTTTTTCTATAGTGAATTTGATATTAGGATGTTGTGAGTTAATAAAAAATCAAAAAATATTTTAGCATCATTCTCATTGTCGAAAACACAAAAATATCATCAACATATATATATATATATATATATATATATATATATATATATATATATATATATATATATATATATATATATATATATATATATATATATATATATATTTATATATATATATATATATATATATATATATATATATATACACACATTACTAAATAGTTGTGTGGCTATGTACTAATTGTTGGTCATTTGAGTGGACCGTCACATTCAGCGTATATGGCCACGTCACACATTTTTCGTCAGTGTCTCCCTTTTTTGTGCCCCCAGCTTGGAAATGTCTCCGACAGCCCTGCAGCAGTTACTAGTAATTTTGATAAGCTGCAATCATTCATATCTTCCAATTCATTGTGTCTATGGGGTTTTATGGGGATGGTGATATAAATTTTTTGTCCCTAGTTTTTCACCCTAGTACACTGAAACATTCTTAGCCTTTTCGCAATTCTAGTATCAAAACTTTGTAATGTCATCTTACCAAAAACTTTGGATATTCAGATTCTGCCAATGTACATTATACTCTTTTTTATAAGAAGAATTTTATAAGGACACGAACCTGAAAGTTGGTGGAAAACTAAGAACAATGATGATCCTGAAGCCTTGTCGTGAAAAGTATTTTTGAAAAACGATGCAGAAGCTTACCACTAACAAATGGACATGAAAAGTATTTTCCTTGTTAACCTGAGGAACATTAACAGCCTTGGCACTTTTTTCATTGATTTTCGCAAATTAGTTGCTCCTAGCGAAACTAGATATTGTGCTAACATCTATTTGTTACTGTTTATAAACTTTTTCAATGAAAAACATTGATATGCAAGAGAGATCATCTTGGTTGTAACATTTGGCTCTCAATCAATCAAAGCATCCAATGTTGTCTTGTATATTGTCTTTCTATGTAGTTCTAAATGGCCTACACGCTACTAATTTAAGAACAGACTAAGAACAACTCAGCCTCAAAATTTGGGAAAAATTAAGAACAACGAGCCTTACTGGTTCATATAAAAAAGGTTGTACTGGAACCATACTATGCCTTTTTAAAGAAATATTTACTGCAGGGACAACCTATAGAAAAGAGAATATGCTTGTTCAAAAACCAAAGTAAAGCTTGTGGATCGGGAGCATTTTCTAGTGCAACAACCCTGGACTGTTTGAAGAGTAGGGAGCAAAAACACATATACGGTTTTTGTGAGTTTTTGTCGCATTGAAAATTTGTTAACTTTTACACGATTCCAGTAACAAAAAATTTCTTAAGATTTTCCTGGCAAAAATCCTAGAGTTCCAATGTCTTGCGTATGCACATCAATGGAAGGCGAAAAAGTTCCGTGTATACCTGAAAACAATGGCAAATTTTAGTAAATAACGGAAGGCAAATTGTTGGAGAGCAGCCACCATAGCCTGTGTTGCATTTTAAACGTAAATAATTTGAATTTTAAATGCATTTACCCTTACAAGGGGGGCGTAGATGGGGACATATACTTAGTCACTAGTCAGGCATAAAAAGGGTCCAGTTAGTCACNCTAGTCAAGATCAGTGGGGCAGTTTTAGGGGGCCAGGAGGCATGACCCCAGGTCCCGCGCTTTTGATAATCCAGAAGGGGCCACGTGTCTGAGAAAAAATTCAAAAGAAATCACAGGAAAACATGTAAATAGTTCAAACAAGGGTTCCCGCAGATGAATTCAGCCCCGGGCCACGCGATCCCTAAAACCGCCACTGGTCAAGATTCTGTCTCTATTTATTTAACATTTCTTTTTGGTACATATTTGGTACATATCCACATAGACATATTTCCTAGTAATAGCGCCACATATGACGAAAATATATCGCTACATTTGGTAATAGCAAAATAAACAGGCTGTCAAAAGACTTTCAGATAGTCTCACCTTTTATCATACTAACAACAGACTATTCTAGTAAAAGGTCTTTGGAAGTTAATCCAAAGAACACTACAATCAGCTGAGATGTGCTGAGATACTTTCCATTTGGGGTTGGGGTGGGGTTTTTACCATATGATCAACTACTGTTACTGAATAAAGGTCATGGGCAACATTGAGACCAACTCTCTTGCAACATGGCCGATGTTTGCAAATTTCTTGCAATTTCATTAACATTGGAGCGTGACCCCCATGCCCCCCCCCAAAAACACATCGCTACAATCAGTTACAGTTAAAACCATTCAGATTGAGAAGGAAATGAAAGTACGATTATTCTCCCTCACCTTGCAGTACAGGAGTGTCGAAGCCGGGACGCCGGGGGCACTGGCCGCCCACTTTTTTCATAACAATAGCACGCTTCGCTCCTTTTACCTGAGCATACCCCGACGCCCCTGGAGTAGCTGGGAAAATACTGAAGCTATACACGTTTTTTTATAAGAAACCACCTTATAAGCCTAGTACCAGACAGCCTAAAATTTAAGAAACTTTTAGAGCTACAAGGAAAGACCTAAGAAGCATTAGACAAATAGTACATTGAAATCGTTGCTAGGTGCAAAGGAAAGCTGTACCAAAACAATATGAATATCATATTTAGAATTTAACTCGTACTGACTTATTTTGTTTGTTATATGACAAATAGTTTGCTACATTCCCGTTCTGCATAGGCTCTCACAGCCATTGAGTTCGCTAGATGAAGAAATTTTTAAGAAACTTTTGCAACTAAAATGTGAACAGTAAGTAAGAAACTTTGGGTACTAGGTCTTGAGCTAAGTTTCTTATAAAAAAAGACGTACATCTCATTCTTGTGAGAGTTTGGTAACTACGCAGAGTTCCTGAAGCAAGGTAAGAGAAAAGAAATTGCACACTATGCCACAAGTGGAGGAGAGCAATGTGAAATTTTTCAAATATTGGCTTCCTCGGCCAACTTTCTTCAAAAGGTTGAAATAATTCCCTTTAGTCATGTCAACTGCATAAATATGGTTAGTCAGCCATAAGTTTTGGAAGAAATTAGTCATTGGTTAATAGCTAAATGCTGTTAGTGAACTAGTCAACACCCCCCGTCTACACCCTCTATAAACGTTACAAAATTTCTTAGGTACTAGATTTTCTTAACCTGTTGAACAGTCGAGCACTACGTTTTTGTAACACACCTTATTAAATAACATTTTATTCACAAATATGAACCCATCAGCCTTCTTACGTGTCAAAATTTAGTATAGAACTTTTTTCTTTTGAGCTGTCGAGTAATATTCTCATCAATAACCTTCTTATAAAAAACGGGGGTAATATCATAGCAAGTCTTTACTGAGACCCCTACGATCAAGCTTGTCACTCAGAACATTTTGATCATTAATCACTCTTGAGGCTTCTTTTCATTTCTGTGATATGACTACGTATTATCGGAGGTTGCATGTCTGTGAAAGACTAATTGATGATTTGGTAAAAAGCTTGTTCCATAATTGTTCAACTATTCTATACATGCTAGTCATTAGTCACACCTGCACACTACAGCAACAATTCTCTTATATGTCATAGTGCTGTCGCACTACAGCTCCACAGTTTCTTCTCTTTCAAATGCTTATCTAAAAGCGTGGGTAAATTAGACAGCGGTGTCGTCTGACAATTGGTGCATTCTTGCAAAAGATGCAGATTTTTGTCCACCCCATTCTGGGCGCGCCTTGGAGGGGGCTTACGAGGCACAGCCCTTTCTTGAAGTTGTGGATAATTTTGGAGGACCAGCCCTCTTTGAAATATCGATGTTGTCTTATTGAGTGAAAAGACTATCACTACAAATGAGGCACATTCAGGCTGCGTTCAAACTGCATACTTTTGTGAATCACTTCTTTACTAATTCATTAAACTGCATCATAAAAATAGTCTCTTATTCTCGCAGTTTTTATTCTGCGATTTACATCATAAAGCTAAGCAAGAGCTTATACTGTGTATCGATAACGCAAAAGTACAACTGAAAGTAGCATTATAATAGGATGAAAAAGACTCTTATTTCTGGATGCTGTTAAACCTTGTATTTTTCTTAAATTATTCATAAATTCAAGTGACTTTAGCTTCAATATTCTTATAAACTTTATTCTTATGAAGAAGTATTGCAGCTCATTTGTTTCACAGGGGAGAAAGCCCGGCTTCAGTGGTGACCAAATACTTGTGAGCTGCTTAGTAGAGACTACTGTAGCATGAACATCCATTGACTACCCAACACCACCCGAAACTTCTAGGTATTATGGATTAGTACAAACAGTTTGAATTGTACATCTTTTGGGATAAATAACTTAGTCATGTTATATGATGACCTCGAAGAAAGTATATCTCATTTCACAAGCATGGAGGGCATTGTTGTTGAACAATATATAAAGTATGGCAAGGTGCTACCACTGAAAAACAATAAATTAAATCAACTTTCAAAGTCCATATTACTCACAGGGTAGATTTAAATGTTTGGTACGGGGACAGCACACCCCAGACAAAATTATGTCAGCAACTAACTAAATTTGCTGTGTTGTTGGCAAATTGTCTTTGATGCATTGTAGGAACACAATATAAAGACGTTGGTACTATGGTGCCATGGAAAACTGGAAGCCACACTACACGGCTCTTGCAAGAAACATATCTATAAGAAACATGAGCCTGGAATGAACATCCATTACAGGCCTCACAAAACTTGAGCATCCTTTTTCTTGCATCGGAATTGCCTAATCTGGGCTGTTATTGTCATTGGAAGACTTTACATTTACGAAACATTTAAGAAACATTTGAGGCTGGATTTGACGAAATAGTAAGAAACATCCAGGCTGAAGCCAGAGAGTTTGTGTCTTATGAAAAAACTTGTAATTTTGGTGCCAAGCCGTCCCCATCCAAAGATACAGGTCAAAGTATCCCTGAGAAAACTGACATTTTAAGTAATACAATGAGACCCAATAGCATTATGGGAGCGCATCCGTTAGATGTTGTTCGTCTCCTAGAAAGAAAAAACGCTAGCCTAAGTGCATCCATTTAGAACAGTGATTTTTGTGAGTACTCATTTACTGTATGCATTGATTTAATGCCAGATTATATTATAAATATTATGCTGTTGATCTGAAAAAATTTTCAACTCTAAGTCGGTGTATGATCGAGTTGCAGGATATGGTAGTTATACTATGACCAGGTTAGGCCTACAACAGCGGCACGCAACCTTTAATGATCCAGTCTAACATGCAGGATTGCATAACTTGTCGGCAATCGTTTATTTTATGGAAAGAAGTAGCAAAAGTCCCGTTATTTCTCGGATCGCTTATGTGCTGTACCTATAGCTATTGAAATAAAATCTTATGGAGCAGAGCCGGCTTTCAGTTTCAATTTTATACGATGTCGCCATTCTTTTTGTAGTAGGCAACGATTTTGTTAGCATGAAGGAATTGTTCAAAACGTTTTAAGCTGAATTGTTAGATTTAGCATTTTGATACTTATATTTTAGATATTGACAATTATTTCTTCCGATCACCCAACGGACATGGTATTCTCTAATTGCAATTGCATTTCTACTAACACCTGTCCTTCTCTATTGAGCTGGCAATGACTCACTTCCCACACTGATTAATTTAATGCATCAAAATTGAAAGAATCTCTGAATTACAGAGTTGCCCATGCAATTCCTTGAAAGCCTTTGGGTGTTGATCCTTAATGATTTAATATGTGTAATGCTAGATGGTGATCAGATAGACTGATGCAAAAAGTATTATTATGTGTGCCTGATAAAATGTGCTGATTGGAGCTAGTTTGAAGCTGTGCCCATTGCTTTGATGAATGGGTAGCCAAACTGTATTTTTCAGCATAATGCTTGACTGTTGATTTGTGTTCAGGTATATATATATATATATATATATATATATATATATATATATATATATATATATATATATATATATATATATATATATATATATATATATATATATATATATATATATATATATATATATATATATATATGAAGTTGGATGTATAATCTTAGATGTAAACAAAATATATTTAAAGAAGTGTTTAAGTGGACAAGACTTTCACATATAATATCATAACCATTTAAACTTTACTTTAGGAAACTTATTCTTGGTTGTCATAAAAAGCTGCAGCACTGGACCAACGGGGAGGACTCTCTCTTCAATCTAATGCAAGTGAGGTTGCACCCCGCCGGTATGGAGTGAAACAGAGCTATTTATGTCCTGCAAAATCTTCAACTTATAAGCCTGGTTTGGAAAAGAGAGCTAACAATGTATCATCGAAAGATAGCAAGTTGTCATCAAGATCTCCAGATGCCACGAAAACCAGCAATACCGGTCGTTGGGTCCCTCTTCATAACATTCAAGACATCAAAGATATCAATGAAGCTGTTTTTAGAAAAGCGAGGGGGTAAGTACTGTAGTTTTGAAAGGTTATCTGCTAGAGGAGTCAGAAAGTAGTAGCTGCAAGAGTTGGATTTAGATTAAGATATATGTACTCAGTTATAACATACTTTTGGATATAACTACCCTAGTGGCCAGTCCCAGCAAAAAGTTCATACAAAGCCTCATAAAAATACTCCAGCTATAACATCATTGGCTGTAATTTACTTTTGCTTGTAACATACTCATGTTTTGGTCCCTCAGGACAAACCCCCTGGCTTTAGCATACTTTTTAGGCTTATTTGCTTTCTCTCTTTGCAGACTTGTCATATAAATCTGTGCTACCTTTGCAGTTGCTTTCATTACCAACAAAAGGATCATTGATCATTGTGGGAGCACACCCTTATGTTCTAGCTCAGCATAAATAACTTTAGTAATCATGTAATTTGCATTCGTTCTTATGTGTGACATCTCAGTAGTGACAGAGCATTATTGAGTCAAAAACAAAGAGCTCACTGACATCGCCTGTTCAAAAATATGCTATGAACTCCTTTAAACTTTGAAGCTGCTAATCATGAAGTTTCTAATTGAAAGTGTGCTATTTTAGATTTGTTTTGATTTCCCAAATCTTCCAAATTTGTACAGATGAAACATATCTGAGTGTTTTCTCAAGTATTTCAGCCGCAAAAAGTGTCAAAAGCACCTAAAAGCATGTGCCATTTGATAGACAATAGTGTGGTATAGGAATCTGGTCAATATCTGTTTTCTTTGGTTATGATGTAAAATTTCTTGTAACATGATCTGATCTATAATATTAAGATGGTCATAGGATGAAATAAACTAATATATACTTAGGATATAGCGTACCAAATCAGCCGGCCCCTTGAAGTATGTTAGATACAGATTATGCTGTATTTATGTTATTTCATTTTATGACTATCTTGATATTATAGATCAATGCTTCTTGGAGGAAATTTAGAGCATTAATGCCTTCATAACAAATGGCTTGAGTTTCTTCTTTTTGCCTCTAACTGAAATTTCGTTCTTTCTTTCAGTATACTCAACAAACTAACACCAGAGAAGTTTGATCGTTTAGTTTTTGAGTTGTTAAATCTTGGTATAAATAGCAAAACTATTCTCAAGGGGATAATACTTTTGGTATGTAAACAATCCTTCCATTGTCTTGATTAACACACTTTTCCAGAGTATATTGGTAGCATTACTTCAATTTTTATAGAAAGTTAGGCCTTAAAAACAAGCATTATGATATTTTATTTTTATTATTGTAATGAAAATTTTTGGCATTTTTAATGTATATTAATTGTTTATTAGGTATTTTTAGAAGCAACATAGGATTTCATTTAGCCAATGTAGGTTGTAAATCATAAAGTAAGTTGGCTGAGCTGTATAATTCCTTGTGTCCCTAGATCAATAGTTTTTTCAACTTCATGATTGTAGATTTTTGAGAAAGCATTAGAAGAGCCCAAATACAGTAGTTTATATGCACGGCTTTGCTTACGTCTGAGTCATGATGCACCAAATTTTGATGATCCTTCTTCAAATTCTACAGTAAGTGTGATTTCTATTTGAGCTCTGAAGCTTTCTCAAATGTTTATCTTAACTACTTATCAACAACCTGCATGTTTCTGTCTATGAAGTATTCAGCCATCATTGTGAGAAAGGAAGACTTTATCTTATCAACCAATAAACCTACAGGAAAGGGATTTTCTCTTTTAGATGAAATATTATCTTGTTTGATTTTAAAATATACCTGTAATTTTAGTGATCCCAGTACCTTTCATTTGTTGTTGAGGATCCCCTATCACACAGTAATAGAATTTACCGAATGACTCAGAGATAGTATCATTTAGAAAAGCCACTAGCAGCCATGACTCAACTGAAATGGCTTGGGAAAGGTGTTGTGTCTCTATCAGAGATATCTGATTTATATGCCTGGTCCTTACATGGTCCTGATTTTTTTTTGCCATTTCCTTTTAGAAGTTGTTTTTATTGGAACACTTTTTCTCTTCCTTAGAGTTTCAGACGTCTGTTGTTATCAAAATGCCAGGAAGAATTTGAATCAAGAGCTAATGCCACAGCTGGTACACTCCTTATTACTGTTCAAATGTTTTGTGTAGTATTTATCAATGGATATTTGAGAAGCTGCCTTCCTAAAGCCATTTCATTTTTGCATTGAAGTAGGAATCTTTGCCTTCAATATCCGATATTTTCTTACCTGTCAACAAACCATAGTTGACATTAGACTTAGCTTTATTCCTCCTGATTTCGTGCAACCAGATGTATTCCTTATGATACTGAGATGATGAAAAGTTGGAATGACCAATTATAGAACTAGAGATATGTCTATTAGCTTACCTTTCAAAGGAGAATTGAAAGCTTTATTCCCTTGATGTTGTGTAGGGAATAGTTGTTGCAGTTTGAATGGCTTTGTTAGTAGATAAATAAGAATCATTTGTACATTAATGGTTTTTAACTGTTATTCTTGGTGTATAATGACATGTATTTTTCAGCTTTTGATAGACGCGATGGATCACTCAGTGTTGAAGAACAAGAAGAAAAAGCTTTGGCAAAGAGGAAGATGCTTGGAAACATCAAGTTTATTGGTATGATATTCTTATATGCCATAATCTATTCTCAATTTTTTGTTCAATTTTTCTACTGTTTAGATCTACATATTTTCCATTCACTAATGTTTGAATTTCATTGCTGATTACAGGTGAGCTTGGAAAATTTGGAATGCTGCATGAAGCAATCCTACACAAATGCATTCAACAATTGCTGGCCAAGAAAAAGAAAGCAAATGTTGCAGACATGGGTGAGGATATTGAATGCCTTTGTCAAATAATGGCAACAGTTGGCAAAAGGCTGGATGTTCCAAAAGCCAAGGTATTAGGCCTGTTTGTCCATGTTCATTTATTCAAAGAGTGATTCATTAGGGCCACTTTATGAAAAGAGTAAAGGAGAGTAATGAATGTGCCTTCTAGAAGGCTTTGAGAGATTGACTGATCTCTTCAGGAGGAATTTCATCATTTCACTCCATTATGTTTTTGGCTTCTATTGCTTCGATCAAGCATTGCTTAGTGATAATATTAATCAAATTTTTATACAGGATTATCTATCAGTGCAATAATGCAATGTTATCAATAGAGTCCTGTTCCTAAAACTAAATGAAAAGTAATATCTTAAAAAGCAGAAGTAAATATCAACACTAGGAGCAATAAAGGAATAAAAACACAAAGAAGAAAGTCTACACCTATTTAAAATGCTCATTTAGTGCTTTCCAAGATACTGCTTCATATTTGATGGCTCTAACTTCAGAGGGTAGTCAATTGAATACCTTAGCACCAAGAAAATAGAAACCCTTTTGTCCAGTTTCGAGCTTTACTTTTGGCAACTTCACTTTAAATCTGATTCTTTTGTGTTGCATACTTATGATCCATTTCCTCAAAATACTTATCAAACATTTCACAGATGTTGTTGCTTAGACAATCAAATACTATAGTGCATGCTCTGTTTAGTTAATGTTTATAGTAGCTTAGGCTACGATAAAAGTATCAAAGGAAAAGGGGAAAACATAATCCAGCAAATAAACAAGTTACTATCAATGAATACATTATTTTCTATGTTTTTATGGTGGGGAGTTGATCAGGGCTGATCAATCACCAATCATTAATCAACTGATCAATATTTGAGAGGTCTGCTGTTGTGGATCATAGTGGATCATAGTAGATCACAGTAGATCACAGTAAATCATAGTAGATTAGTCAATGCTATTATTTTCTTTGCTATTCATTCCATGTCATACATTATTTGTTTACATTATTTATGATTTATTTGTTTGCTACACTTATAGTAAAGATGATAATCATTGTTGTGTGCACTTCTGCATCATGATGATACATATTTCGTATTTTAGACAGCAAAAGTTGTTGTCATCTGTGTTTCCTTTTCTGCAATTATCCATCCTTTTTATACAGAACATCATGGATCAGTATTTTGATCGCATGGAGATGCTCGCTGAATCACCTGAACTCCCATCCAGGATTAAATTTATGCTTGAGGATACCATTGAACTGCGCAGGAATGCCTGGGTATCAAGGAGAATAAAAACGTCTGAAGCAGGCCCAATTCCCGTGTCTACACTACGTTGGGAGGCATTTGCTTCTTCTCCTGTCCCTCCCCCACCATTCATGCAGCTGCCTTTTCCAACTCCGTTTGGCATGCCGCCGTTAGGTATGTTTGGGCAGCCAATGCATCCAATGATGACTCGTGGCATGTTCTCGCCTGGCACAATGAACCCTATGATGCCTGATATGTCGATGGTGCAAGATGCGCAGAAGGACATTTTTGGTAAAGATCCAACTCCAAAGAATCAACAGTTAATGAAAAAGATTAAGGATAAATCCGAGGATTTATTTGAACCTCAGTGAGTAGTTTTCTTTTTCATTGTTTTCTTGGTTCAAAGTAGCAGAATTGTGGTCATTGCTAAAGATTACATGTTATTTTTTCAGCCAATCACGAATTTATCGGTAAATTTACCAGTTACCTTCAATTTTTAAGGGTCGCCAAAGTTTTTTAACAATGACGGATTAACTTTTTGAAGGAGCCCCAAAAGAAGCTATTTGTTGTTTGGTTAGACCTCATGTATTTACTAAAATTTGGATGAACTAGATTACCCATGCTTAATGAAGGGCTGGCTTTGGAGAGGACAAACTCAGTACGCTGCTGTAAATTGCAGATTTCATTTGTGCTGAGTTTTAATTGAATTTTCAGAAAATTCAGTTTCACTAAGAAGGAGCGATTGATATGACATTAATTGTCACAATTTTAGTAAAAAGATTATAAGCAATTTCGGTTTTTGTCAGTAATAAATTATGATGCATTTAAATTGCTTGTAACAAATTTCAAGGCCACTGTGTTGTTTTATGCATGACCTCCATGATTGTGATTATCTAGCGTGGGTTAGACTGATTGATCCGTGGTTGATTTCAGCTACCTCAAGAATAAACACTCCACAACTCCGCCTACATTAGCTGCTCCTGCTTCGGTAGCTGCGCAGCAGCTGGCCCCAAAACAAACTAGGTCATACGCATCCGCGTCGCTGCCTTCAAATCAAAAACCAACTCAACAGCAGCAAATGCCAGCAAAAAAGTATGATTTTTTTGACAATGAAGATTTTGGAGACATTATGAAGACGCCTAGAATGCCAGCCTGGAATCCAGACCCCTTTGCCAAGAGCGCAACGCCACCTCCTGTGCAGCGCATGCAACAAAATCACAATGCAGTTGACAGTAATTTTAACCAAGTCTCACAACAGAATATCGTTAATAAAGCTATGGTCAATGGTGGTCCACAGGATATTACCAATCCATTTCCCTTTTCAAGGTCATCGGTTCAGAAGTCTGGCAATGTGAGATATGCTATTTCTTTGCTTTTATGCTTTTTTTAGCTGCTATGACTTTGATGTTTGTGTTAACTTTGTTTGTTTTGATGATGATGATCATGAAAACAGTGATTATGATTTTTATCATGATTAGTAAGTGTTTGCCATGATTTGAATGTACACGTTCTTTTTTATAAGAAACATGTCTATAAGAAACATGAGGCTGAAATTATGCAAAAGTTACAAAACATTTAAGAAACACAGGCAGGCTGAGTTTCACACAATAACTTGCAAAAACTGTTTTACAAGGAACATTTTTGATGAAATGAGAAGCAACACAGAAACAACATCCATTGCATACCTCACAAAACCTAAACATCCTATTTATTGCATCAAAGTTGCTTAATCTGGTCTGTTGTTGTTACTGGAAGTTGTTAGAATTTGAGAAGCAATTAAGAAACATTTTAAACTGAAATTGACGAAATGCTAAGAAACATCACGGCTGAAAACAGAAAGATTGTTTCTCATATAAAGATGTGTGTACACATCCTTTATTCACGGTTTCCATGTGACTCCACCTGATAAATGGCATAGGCTGTGTGAAATATTGTAGTTTTCTGGATTTGAGCGATTTTTCAATTTTGATGTGCAGATAAGCCTTCGGCCTACAACATCGCTGTCGATGACTAAAAATGATGACGAAGGAAAGATGGAGAAAGTACCCTCGAAAGCAGCCACAAACCCTGTTAACCTTATCATTAAAGACAAGCAAGAAAAACCAAAGACGAAGAAAAATGCTCTCTCAAAACCTGAGTTTGAAAGAAGAGTGGAAATTGTATTAAAGCAAAACTCCTCCGCAGGAAATATTGAGAATGCAGTACAAGCGTTGAAGTTAATCACCACGTCTCAGCTGTAAGTAGCTTTTTGCTTTAAGATTTTGAAATCCAGAACTCTTCGCTCTGATTCGTACATTTTACAAAATTTGATTTTTAGTCATTCTTTCTTTCATACGACTTCTATTCCAAATTATAGTTCTTGATGGGGGTGCATGCTCCCCTGTTCTCTGGAACCCCGAAACGGGCCTTCCTTATGATCATTTGCTATTTCAGTTTTTCTGACGTTAGAGAGTTTAAGCATGACGACGAGAACCATAGCCATAACGATACGGGCATGTTACTTTGTTTCCGCTATCGTTTTGGTAAATTTGAGTTAACCTTTCACACCTGCAGCGCTAACCGGCTTTACGCAAATCACGGCGCTGTGCGGTGTGAATCGCCTTCTCTTCATTTAAAGCAGTTCCTAAATAAAAGAAAAAACCAAAGATATTTCATCACTATTATGTACATATTCTCAAGAAACAAAATAAAATTGTGTGTTCAGTTCAGAATCCTACAAAGGAGCATTTTCTTAAAGGAAAATTCACAACAACAAGTCAAAAGCAACAATAACATAGCCACTAGGCGTCGACTTCAATGGCATTGGACTTGGCAAAGCCATATCAGTTCTTTATTTGAGCTTGAATTCCCAATTCTGACAATAAAGCCCTGTCGTTGTCAGAGAACGATAGATCTGTTTTCTATCGTACCAGAACACTCGTTCAAACCAACAACGTTAGGGTAATCACTACAAGCGCTTGCGCCGCACTAGGCTCAATAGGCCTCCAACGGTTGTCGCTATGGTACTCGTAGCGATTGCTTAAACTCTCTATTAAGACCACCATATCTTCAACGCGTCATTTTACATGACTGTATTTCATGTTCAGTTTTGGCAAGATGCTCGCACGGAAAGTTCTCAAAGATTTTGCATCAAAAGACAAAACTTCGTGGGATTACATTGGAAAGTTGTTGGGTGCTTGCCAGAAAAATGACGTCATTGCATCAGATACATTGCAGAATGTATGTGTGTATATATATATATATATATATATATATATATATATATATATATATATATATATATATATATATATATATATATATATATATATATATATATATATATATATATATATATATATATATATATATATATATAATTATATATATTATATATATTTATCTTGCTTCCTTATTTGCTACAATTTTTATAGTTGATTATTGTAATAACCACATTGCTGATAGTAGATCAATTGGTTTAGTCCCAAACTTAGTAATGTTCATGCATCCTTTTCTTGGTTCTTTCATCTATTCATGTTTTCTTCCAGTAGTTCTGTTACTCATTATTAATTGTATCTTTCCTTAATCCATTCATTCGTTTCATTGCCTTTTCTTAATTGATGTCTTGCTACTTTTTAATTGCCGTCAATTCAAAGTTGGAATTCTGTATCTGGTATATTTGAAAAACATGAAACCAGAGAGATTATTCTGCTATGGTTGATCATTGAAGTAATAAAACGTATCTTTACTTTTAGTCCTTGACTACTCTTGCTGATGACATTGAACGTAGTCCCTTGGAAAATGGAGTTGATTATTTCTCAACAATTTGTGCATCGTTAGTTGAGCAGGTATGTATCAACGTCATTTGCTTTAACCAAGCAACC
>OLMO02000273.1:9572536-9641299 GCA_900291935.2 Cassiopea xamachana
TATCAATTACTGTGTAGAAATGTCATTTATACATTTTCCTTGGGGGGGCATTGCCCAACATGCCCCATTGACGAGCCGCCACTGGTAACAATGAAGGGAGAAAATGCATGGCCGTGACAGCAACCTTGGCTTTGGAGGGGGGCTTGAGGCACGTTACAAATGCATTGTGGCCCCTGAGGCTGGCAAGGCATCAACTCTCCAGCACTAATCAGGAAGTAGCTGGATTCGTGAAAGGACTCTGACCTGGGTCACCAATGAAAGTTCATAATCCAGACATTTTACCCTATATTGGTGACGTCAACAAGTTATCAGAGTGACAGCTGGATTGAAGTCGAACCCTTTGATGTTTGCTGATTTTTACAGCCGTTTCTTTCACCTCCGGTCCACAAATCAGTAGGCGCCAAAAACTGCCATCTATTTTTTCACAAAGACACGTAAGATAAAGTGTTAAACTGTTTGTTTGCACTATGCTGGAAATTATTTGCACATTCGCAAGGTGCAATGGAAACCAAACGGTTTTGTCCAGGCCTTCTGAAAGCACATGTTGACACTTTGCATAGAAGGGGCATCTTTCCCAATGAACCATTACTTGATATGATGTGATTTACACTAATTAACACAACTATGGAAATGCGGTGAATTTATGCGAAACAAACAAAAACCATAATCACTTTAATCACAATTAATCCTGATTCATCAATGCAGAAAAGCCAACGTGAGCACAGCACAGTTTGCAATTAATGGATAATAATTCTCATTGAGCAATGGAACAAAAATAACAAAAATGCATTAAAAGCGCACGTGGGCAAGCAATTTTATGGGCTGTCTTCGTAGTACTGAAGTCGTTTATCCCATCATCATGTCTTAATTTCAATTGGTTCGATTTTAATTTGTGTTAATAAACTTATCACGCTTTTCATTACATATACAGACCAGCCGCGAAACCATACTTAATATTTTAAGCCAATTATGGAGTTCATTCACATCTTGAAACAACTGAATTGGCTACTCTCAATAAATTAGCTTTCAATATTGATCTTGTTATGAGGTTGTTTCCGCAAATGCGCATTAAGATACGGCCTAACGGAGAAGGGAAGAACACTTTAGCATTTCATTCTCCGTATTGAAGTCTACGTCTTTTTCCCATGTCGACTGTGAGCGTTGTTTATGCAAATTAGAAATATTTCCCACGTTTTCAAAACCTTTCGGCGTCGATCGAGGACTGTGTCCTGTCATATCTCGCCGTTGTCCTCATAGCTCTGGATTTGTCTGCTTGTTCGCTCCCTGTTATGGCGTGCAGGCTGCAGTGAGCTCCAACTGAGTACGCAAGCGGCAAAAGTGATAGGTGAAAGGACAGAGGCGAAGATTGAAGGTGAAAGATGAAAAGTAGCAGATGATACGATGCCACATGATGAGTGAAGCCCGAATTAAACTGCACTTTCAGATTGATGAATAGGTGTTATTTGTGACAAAATAAGTTTAAATGGGCTGTTGCATTTGGCCTGAATTCTATATTGCTGCATAGGCCTGTCTCCACTGTCACAAGCGCTGTTGCCATCGTAATGACAAAAGTAGAATTTTTCACCGTTGCTCTAATCAATATAATCATCATCATACTTATCACCATCATAGAAATGCAAAGCAAACGGTAGAAAAATCGTAGAGTATGCTTAATCACTACTGATTGATCATACAATCACCTGAACCCTTGCTTCTGTCAAGTCACATGCCAATGCAAGCTGTTCTCGCGTGTACACATCCGGGTAATGGGTTTTTTGGAAAATTCGCTCCATTTCTTCCAACTGAAATGCCGTAAATGTGGTTCGATTTCTTCTCTTCTTTCGTTTCTCCATCATTGCATCATCCACTGTAGAGTCAACGTTATTTTTGGACAACGGATGTCTTCGTCCTGAAACATGCAAAGAACGTAGCTACATAAATAAAATTAACAACAAATTTTGTTCCTTTGACTGACATCAGCATTTTGTTGACATCATGTAGCATTTATGAGAATATAATACCAGTTCTTTACCCAATATGATATTATACATAAAGGGGGTACCCTCCACTCGCCATTGGAGGAGCTGTTAGCTACCCTTTCCTTTGTCTTAGGAATATCCTATCAGACGTATTGAATTATGAGAGTATGGAATCATTCATCTGGTCCACAAAATGGTATCCCCTGCCTCCCATAGGCTTTACGCACTGGATAAATGGTTCCTATAGACGTATGGATGATGGGTGACCTTATGGACGAAAAGAAGCTATGTTTGTGGATACAACCACAATGCAAGATGCCCGTAGACAGTGGGGGCAGCGGGCCTTGCCTCCCCAATAATTCAATGAGGCTGCATATAGAACCGTGCTTTACTGTTATTTTTACTCATTACTTCTACATCAATGCCTCTCTCCCATCAAGTTCTGGTAATTAAAGTAATACAGAGTTACATCTAATGAAGCAACTGAGGGAATCAGTTGGCTTTTCTAGCAATTTCAAATGCAGGCCCCATGTCGCTTTAAATCAATGATGCCCAACCAGACAATGCTGACTTCATTCTATTTATTTTAATATTGTTGATGATCTCTTTATTTACAATATGCGTGGTATTTACTATGGATTTATAATAAGTAATCTACAAATGTAAAGTTAGCTAACCCATGTCGACGACGTCCTACAAGTTCTTAAAACAATGCATACAAAGACTTGTAACAGAGACTGCTTCTCACCAACGTAACATGCATGAGGCATGCAGATTACAGATTCTAGTAGCATTGAACCATGGCTCCACTACTTTCTACATCCGATTTGCTGCTTAAAAAATTTTCGTTCAATTTATTGCTTACTACGTTTTGACGACACCAACTTAACCCTTTTTTATATATTCTATCATATTCTGTTAATTAGAAAGTAGTTTACAAGAAAAGTTAAAAAAGTTCAATACCGGATTTTTTGAAACCTAAGAAAGTTGAAAAATGCCAATGTATTTAAAAATTGAGCCATCAGCGTATGAAATATAATACATGTTATGTTGGTTAACCTTTACCAGTCTATGTACCGTTTTTGAATAAATTTATCATTATTTCTAAACGCTCGTTTTAAAATTAAGAAACCACTCTATAAACAACCTTGTACTTGACAGTCTAAAATTTAAGAAAATATTAGAACTACAGTGAAAGAGGCAAGAAACTTTAGACAAATCGCACATTGAAATCTTTATTAGGTTCAACGTAAAGGTATACCAAAACAATATGAATATGTCATTACTTTAGAAATTAACTCTCACTGACGCATTTTGTTTGCTATAGGACAAATGGTTTGTGCATTCCATTTCTCCGCACACTTTCACAGCAATTTATTTCGCCAAAGTAAGAACCTTTAAGAAACTTTTTAGAACTAAAATGTGGCCAAAAATTAAGAAACTTTTAGTACTAGGCCTTGAACTAGGTTTCTTATAAAAAAACGTGTAGTGTACAAGAATTTTTTGACATTTTGCTTCAATGTGCATCCGCAAAACGGAGGAACACAAAAATTTTACTTAGGCAATCTTTGGAAAGATCTGATATTGTAAGCCTGAAAAAGCTAAGAAAGTGTCATTACATGGACTAAAAAAGAATTTTTTTATAAAAGAACGTGCATGTTCTTGGTATTTTTTGTCGAAAGTTAGCTCTAGAAAGAAGAAGTTCTTTAAATTAAATGGAAAGCATGGTTAAAATTTGACTAGCAAAAGCTTGTCCCTACTGCAATGCAGTTATTTTCTGCCTATAAATGGGCGATGGAAAGGCGGTACCCGTATGTTTAGGTACTTCATTTTGGCAGTTTTCCATGCTTCAAATGCCACACAAAGTAGTAAAATAATTACTTTGCACCAAGATGTTAGTAGCAGATCTTCCGTTTATGGTGACATACACATCTAATCCATTCATGTCTGCTAACCATTGTTTTCAAATGCTTTGTCCGGTAATTTCTTATGTATGAACCCTTCATAATGGAAGAATTTAATATCTATGACTGTCTATTTACTATATAGGACTATTTCACATATGTGTCTAGTGATGGACATTCTATAACCAATTGCCAGAAAATATGGTACAACTAGTAAGTCAACCACATAATTGGAGAACCTGCCCTGGGGAATCTGCCTGTAAAAACACTTTGGAGGGGCAAAAGTTTACTATATAAACCTCCAGGTTAATGATTCTGCTGGGGGGCAAAACCATGAAAAAGTTTTAATTTAGGGGCATTACCTCCCGTGCCCCCTGCAGGTACATGCCTGTATCATGTTCTAGGGTTAATTTTGTTGATGTGCAGATGTTTATGAACAGAATATGATAGTATAAATCTAACATAATGATAAATTAGAAACTCAGAGTGACTTATTCAATATGAATCCAACTCCAATGACTTGCAATACACCAAATGCCACTAATTTCGAGATTGCTACACTTTGTGACTTTGAAAGAACCGCAGACCCTAAAATTACCAAATTTGGGTTGTATTTCATGTGCTTGCATCTAAAAATTGCTCTTTTTCGTCACTTGAATTATATAACATAATGTGTGCTATTTCCTTAGTAATCAATTATCATGCCTAACAGTTAAAATCTCGGATTCCGACTGTTTATAGTGGCATTCCGACATGGAGTGACATTGGGACATTTTTAAAGGTGCAGCAAAGATGCGACTTTGTTTAGCTTCATCATAAATTCTTTCGAAGATCTGCATTATTTTTCAAAGAAACCACATGCAAAAATTGCAAGACGTTAAGCGACACGTTCCTTGATCAACTTTTTATTTCTCACCGAAAACAAAGGATCAAGACTTATTAGAGATGCATAGTTGAGAAATATGACCTCATCAGAAGGCATGGAAAATCCTGGATTTACAAAAACAACATCGGAATGCTTACAAAGGACAGTATTTGGCGTCTTATACTATCGCCTGATTTCAGTGTAATATACTTCTCCAACATTAAATTATACTGTCAATTAATTAATTAATTAGTAAATTCTCTTACCAATTTCCTCCAGATTAAGTTCTTGATTCTCCATACCTTGCTTCCTATCCTTTCTCTGAGCCTCTTCAAGATCACCTAAAAACGCGTCACCATCATTCAACTTGTTGCTCATCCCTCTGGCTATTATCACATCCGATCGCGAATCAATCGATGGTACATACTCGCCAAATGCATCCATGGCCTCTCTCTCACTGCTGTCACGGCTCCTATGTAGCTGTCGAGTGCAGGGCTCTTTTGTAATCATTAACTGTCGCTTTTCTTGCTGTGAATACTACTTGAATGTTGTTTTACAAATGTCCCGTTGTGTAAAGTTGATGACAACAGCAATGGGGAACCGACTTGATTCACGACCGGACAAGGAAACACCACGTCAGGACACTCATCACTGAAGAAAAGATTGCGAGACTCTAGCTGCCAGGTCACTTTCAATCTTGACGAATGTGTACCTCACATCCGTGTGTTGTAAATAGAAGGCAAGGCCAAACACGTACAATATGGCAGGCAGGAGCTGCAGACAAAGAAATGCAGAAATTCAGTATTGCGAATGGGTTACATTTATCTGCCACAATTTTCAGATGGCAATATTTGGCGATACGTGGGATGTTAAAGTTATGAATAGACAGTTTGCGGATCTGAAAGTTAAATCTGAGGAGCAAATCATTGTCAAATTCTCGTACATGTTGATGATAAATCAATAGAAATGTCCAGAAAATCTGAAAATTTTTGGAAATTGTGACGTTCTGAAAATCGCTCAATATCTTTTGACAAGTCTATAAAATCTCAGAAAATCTTCTGAAAATATAACGAGTCTTCCAAAAGTGAAAGCTCTACAAGATAGTCGAAACATTTCAAAATTTTTTTTAAATTTAGAAAATCTTTTGAGATACAAAAGTCCTGGAAAAATAAATAATGTAGTACACGTTTTCCGAGTGATCTGGGTTAAATCACCGAAAAACGTTTCTCAGTAGGTGCATATTTTGGAGAGTTCTACCGTAAAAGAATCCTCTTTTTAATTTATTGATGTGAGTTGTTTTTCTTTTCCTACCCAGGGCAGGTGTACATTAGAGCGCATTGTCATAACAAGAGCGGGACACTTTTTATTCACGTGACCGTGACGTAAAACAAGCCACGTTTGATTTGCTTCCCTTTCATTGATGAAAAGGAGATCAGGCTCCAATAACTTGACGACGGCAAAGACGAGCGAACAAAATGAGGGTCAAGAATCTTACTATCTTGATAGGCTGTGTGTTGTTTGTTTACTGTGTGTTAGGGAAACCAATAAAAAAGGAAAAAGAACCAGAAAGTGATGCCAAGGATAATGAAGAATCAGAATATCTTAGATATTTAGGCCAGGTAAGTTGGTCGTTTACGTTTGGGGTAATTATCGTGTTGACAATTTAGCTGCTTGAAGTTTCCTATCATTTCGAGCTCTTTTGGTGCTCATTTATTAATCAGCCAATCGCAAATAGTACTTGTTGTCGTCCAAATGATTTTTCCTTTGATACCCAAGCATGAACGTTTATGCTGTTAAAAGTTGGAGTGCCTACGTTTGTTTATTCTTCAACTGATTTCTGCTTGAAATGCTTGAAATACATCACACTGCAATACCTCTTAGCTAAAGTCATGTTAAATTGTTATTATTTTGCGAGTTTTTAAAGAACTTTTCAGGATATGAGTATAGTCTATTTCTGCCAGGAAATCTCTTGGTCCTCTTGACATTGCAGCAATTATTTTGTCCGTGTAAAAACTGGCATATCGAATGCAATTGTTCCCGTTTGGACTTTTAACTGATGGGGATGCACACGACGTCCGTAATAGGCTTTTCTTGTGCTAGTTAATTTGCATAATTTTATTCAAGTTTCCGTGTTTTCCTTGCCTCAACATACCAGAATTTGCAGGTTAATAATTCATCAAGTACTAACCTCCACCACTAACCTACGTCATCATGCCATTTGGGTTGTTAGAGAAAAAATAAGCTTTTACATGCTCTTTGGACTTTACAGGAGCCTCAACAGGAAAAAATTGTATAGTATGTACTTTATGTCAAGAATGTATATTTTGTAATGTTAATATATGTTGTATCTTATATGAGTTATTGTAGTTAATTAGCTTGTGCATATTCTCTGATGATTGAAATCTATACTGAAAAACAAACATTATAGTATCAGTGGGGCACTCTGCAGTCAATGATCAGAGTGCTGGGGGTGGATGGAATACAGGGTGACTAGATTGGTTGGTTTGGTGTTTTATGATATGGCTTATATGAAAGTATAGACACTTGATTATGAAGGATGGAAGGACCTTCTCAAGTTCTAAATAATCTCCTAGTTAGTAACAGGTGGGGGGAGGGGGGGGGTCAAAACTATTAGCTACAGGGTTGAAAGCTAATGCTGGTGGGTTTGCATAGATTCAAGTCAAATAGCTATTTAAAAATACTATTCAAAACTAATCTAACAGAATTATTCATAGAATACTAATAAATTGTTATTTAATATCTAAAAAAAGGAAAATAAACATTGATCACAAGAGTATTTTTATCTCCAAAATAACTGTCCAGTTCCTTTTTGAATGTTCTTAATTACTTAGTGTTAACTATCTCATTACTATTCACTATTAATTGAATCTTGTCTCATTAAGAAACCATAATTAGATATAAAGTGTCATAATGTGGGCTTTATCTTTTATGATTAATGAGACAAGTCTTTTATTCAGGTTGTTGAAATACTAGAAGAAGATGAAGAGTTCAAAAAGAAGTTACATAATGCAACAGAAGATGACATTCGTTCAGGTGTAATTGCCGATCGCATGGACTTGGTCTCCCATAATGTAAGAACAAAGCTTGATGAATTGAAACGAATGGAAATTGAATACCAAAGGAGAATTAGAAAGCAGGAAAGAGACCACTTGAATGGGATTAATGAAAGAAACTTTTGGAATCCAGTATTCGATGAGAATAGTGAAACTTTTGAGACTGAAGATTTAAAAAAACTCTTGCATAAGGTAAATTCATTTAAATACAGTAATTGTGATGTTCTAAAACTGGGGCAACCAAACTCTTTTTACGACAGGCTGGTGACTGAGTATTCATGTTATTGAGGGCTGGATTATGGGAAAGTTGTATTACTATGGGCCTGAGTATTTGTATCATTGAATATCACTTCTCATAAGAAAGAAAATTCAAGTACCACATACAAGCCTGGCAGAATGGCACAGTGGATTGAAATTTTGTGACCCCTGTTCTTAAAGTATGAACGTCAGAAGTATACAAATAGAATCCTTGGGGCATGCTAGCACTTATATTTTGATCTTCTTTTGCAATCAGATGCCAAAAATGCTTCCTTTTTCTTGTCATTGTTTGAACAGCTTTTAATTTTGCCTTGGAAACTACCAGCTGTCTTAATATTCAAGTTTCATTTGGTTGTTCATGAGGCTTTGTGTTAACTCAACCACCACCACCATCATAATCATCATCGTCGTCATTATCATCATCATCATCATCATCATAGTCATCATCATAGTCATCATCATCTTGTCTTGTCTTTCCCATTTCGAAGAATTGTTAAAGACTGAAAAATAAAAAAGCAAACAAGAAATAAGTACAGTATGCATGTCCTTTTCAAAGAGTTGTTATTTCTACATAGTTTTTGAAGCTGTTAATTTGTCTTCCAACTCAAGTGTCCATACAGACAGGGGGAGGGGAGGTTTTTAAGCCAAAAGCAAACAGGGGATGGGGTTTAAAAGCTGGCAAAAATGTGTGGACATCTTTTATGGATGACCCCTAACTTAAAAGCTGGCAAAAATGTGCCTACTCATCACCACAAGGAGGTCTCTAACCATGAACTAGCCACCAGTATCATGATTATTGCAGCCATTACACCCATTATTGTCATTACCTCAGCCATCACCATCATCAGCTGAACTTCTTTTCTTATTTTGCCAATCTATTAAACCCAGTGATTCATCTTATCGATCTTAAGGGGCTGTCATGTCATCAAAACTAATTTATTTCTAAGGAGACATCTTTGTGGAACTTATTTGTCACTTCATGTATGTTATATTTCTTATTCATAGCCAAAATCTGCAATTTGTGAGGTTTTGTTTAAAAGCTTCATATTCATAGAAGTTATTTTAGCTTTGTTTCCTTTCTTAATGCTCCCATAGATGCATGCTTTCAGAAAATATTTTATTCTTTCAACGACCAAAACCAATAATATTTTGCTGTAGTTGTACAAGATTTCTTTTGATGTTTATTATCAATGCTTCTATTGTAAAAGCATAATACAATGATGGAGGAGCAAGACAAAAAGAGAAGGAAAGACTTCCACCAATATGAATTGGAAAAGGAACACAAGAGAAGAGAAGATATGAAAAAATTGAATGACAAAGAAAGGAAGAAAAAGGAGCATGAACATGAAGAAGAATTGAAGAAGTTAAGAAAACATGAGAAAATGCATCAACCAGTGAGCAATCTTCATTCTTGTTTGTATCCAAATGTTTGCAAGAATATAATTATGAAAAATGAAATAAACACTGTTTGTCATATGTGATTAATGCAAACATAAACCATGCCATTTGAATTAATTACAAGTTCAGTTTGAAAGCTTTTGGAATCTGATGCAGTGCTAATAGCAGGCTATGTGTTTTAATTCTTTGGCTTCATAGATTGTCTAATCTGTAGTGTAGAGCCTTGTTTTGTAGTGGAGACCAAAGAGCATAGAAATTTCTCTATCATGTATACATCCATAATAAATTTTCAGTTATTAAATTCCGTAATACTGATTGCATATTGATAGCTGATGTATTGTGTTTCCGGATGTTTTTTCTTTCCTTTTGTTCAGTGCACCTAATATCTCACTACAACTACTGCATTTTATTGGCTGGATCCCATTGTCCTGTTCTCTTAGGGCCACCAGCTTGATGTTGTTTCTATACACATGAATTCATGACCTCCATTTTAAATTATTGTGCAATTAAGCATGCTCATTATGGCAAGACGTTAGGCATACATTTTGAAAATTGACCTGAAAAAGGAAAGAGAGTCAGTTCCCTCCATTAAAAAGGGTGGCTGCCCAATCTTCTACAGTTTTAGTTTTGATCTGATTTGTTGATTGTAGGGGTCAAAAGCTGAACTAGAAGAAGTTTGGAAAGAGGAAGATGGCTTGGATCCAGAAAGCTTTGATCCAAAAACATTTTTCAATCTTCATGGTAATAGCTATGCTCCTTCAAGTAGAAATCTACCACTCTATTTATGATGAAACAATAACTGTAAAATTATAGACTTTAACATTTGCTTTTTGTGAGATTAACAGGATCATAAATGAGTAGATGTATTAAATGATATCTTTTTGAATGAAAATCAAGATAAGAATAAGAAAGATTTCCTTTTTGATTCTATTCTCTAGATAAAAATGGTGATGGATATCTGGATTTCTATGAACTGCAAACCTTCTTCCTTAATGATGTAAGTTTGTGTTTAAAAAAGGCTTTCAGAATTATGTAACTCTTTTATCCCGTAGATAAGGACGGGAATGGATTCCTGGACAACTATGAACTAGAGACCTTCTTTCTTGATGATGTAAGTTTTGAGTTCAAATTCTGAAGGCCAGTCACTGTCTGGATAGAAGTTTATATCTTATGCCCCTGGTCAAAAACCAGAGGATCAATTCTGAGTTAAATTAATATCATGCATAAAGACAAGAATGAATGGTGTAACTTTTGTTTGGTTGTAAAGGATTGTCAAGGTGTATTGTAGGCTTGAAAATAGAAGGAAATAAATAGATGACTTGGGGGGAAATTTACAAGCTTAGAAGTTATGATGTTTTGGAGGACCAAAGTCAACATGGGAAAAGCTGATAGTATGTGGTTAGTTGAAAATATGCAACTTAGAAACAGGTGTTTATGTGGGTTCTGACTGTGTTTGTAAGTCATGGTTTTTTGATTAAGTGGTTCTGCGCATTAGATAAATTTTTGGTGCACCTATGTGGAGGAAAGTCAATGTTAGGAAAGTCTATGACATCTATGAGAGCTATTTCAATGTTTTATCATATAATGCATGTAATATATGATAAAATATGTAATATCTAAGGAAAGTATACGTCTTGTATTGTTTTTCGCCCTTAGGTTGATAAAGTTTACAACGAAAGTGACCCGAACACTGACCCACGTGAGCGACACGAAGAACTCGAACGCATGCGTGAGCATGTTATGAAACAGGTACCATCACCAATTTTTGAATGTTTTTGTTCATCAGATGTAAGAGAGTTTTGACAAATAGCATGTGTCCCTTCGGTAAGGTGGCAGGAAGATGGTGGTCTGGAACGTTGGCCAATCTCAGTTATGAACGTTGAGAAATTACTTCTCTCCTACTTTATAGTTCAATATTGTAAAGGATGTTGTATGAAGGAAAAAACATGAAAAATTAGAGCCGTAGTATATAAGTAAAAAATGAGTAACAGATAATGGCCCTTTGTTGTTGTTTTTTTTCAGTTTTTTGCATGCATGGTTATATGGTTTTTTTAAGATTTACATTATTTGATTGTCTGTGCATGTTGGCCATTTTGGTGTTAGCTGAAAGTTGTTGTAAATCAAGGACCCGTGCTCAACAGTAGTAGTAAAATTGCTGTGTAGAAATTAAGCCTTCTTATAACGTAGTATAAGGCAAAAGATGCCATTGCCAAGGAGAGTATGTAAAGAAGGATGTAGAATCAAAGTTGCATATCAGCATTTAAAGAACTTTGAATACATACGTGTGAGTGACATGCTTCTGTCACGTTAGAGTTTTATGTGGAAAAGTGTTCCAGACGATGGCTATTGTTTTTATTTAGAGCCTTTAAATAGAACTGCTCATCGTGGTGTTCAGTTTTTGCTCTCATGATGTTTTCATGGCGTTACGGAATATGGGGCGAAACGTTCAAGGGGTATGAGCATGGAGTATTATTGGTCGGGAAATTCTGAGGTCCTGGTATAATGGATGACTCTCCCTTGGCCCTAATGTTTCTCCTGTCATCAAATGACATATATAGAATGAGTAGCAGGCTTGACATGCGCTTTTGACATTGATAGGCGGCTACCATTGTTGGTATATTTCATTCTCCCCCCCCCCAATTAAGGCATCCTAGATTTGCCCCTGCCAATAATCATTTTTATTTCTTGTATTTGAATTTCATTTTCATATATCGTGACCAGTACATCATTATTACCATTATGATATATAAGTCCATTTATCTTCATCAAGTTGTAATTGTTGCAACCCTTTTAATATAATCACAACAGCTGTAGTTACCAGCATTATTAATTTCATTACCAAAAACACTGTTTCTGATAAAGTAGAAACATGCGGTATAATTTTCTTTCAGATGGACAAGGATGAAGATGGTTTGATTTCAAGAGAGGAGTTTATTAAGTCAACTCATGACCCAGAATTCGAGAAGGATGATGAATGGAAGCCGGTAGTAGATGACGATGAATATTCAGAAGATGAGTTGAAAGATTATGAAAAGCAATTGGCAGATGAAGCGGCGAAAAATGCTGAGGTATGATTTTTAATTTTGTTGCTGAACATTGACTTTCCCATCTTACGTAATTTCTGTTGCAGTTTTGGCATAAGCTTGTGATTTCTGCATGATTGTCTTGTTTCATTTTTCCTGGTTTTTTTCAAATATTTTCATGCAGTTATAATCATAAAGTATCGTAATGTAACCCATCTTTGGGATTGATTTATTTTCATCTGTCTTCATTTTCAAAATCAGCATAATGGATCAGAGAACGAGCAAGAGAATGAAGAGGATCATGATGAAGATAAATCGAACACACAGGAACACCACGAAGATGCTAAGGAACGTCATGAAGAAAAAGAACAAAAGCATGAAGACCAGAAGCAAGAGCATCAACAGCAACATCAAGATCAACAACAGCAGCATCAAGAGCAGCAGCAGCAACAGCAGCATCAAGAGCAGCAGCAGCAACAGCAGCATCAAGAGCAGCAGCAGCAACAGCAGCATCAAGAGCAGCAACAGCAACATCAAGGAATACCACAACCGCAACACTGAAGTTTGACCTTTCCAACGTGAACTTTACTATCCTGGTACTTTTTATTATTTGCTGTTTAAATTTTCGGCCACTCTGTACGTCGATCTCATTGTCAAAATTTAGCCCTTCATATAAACCTTTCCCTTCATATAAAAATTGCAACCTTTTTCATTATCTCCGCCTACCAATCTACCTTTTGTAGAAATCATGGGCCGATTTAGTCAAGCTGTGCCCGGACCGAGAAATTTAGCCAGTCCATCCCTGCTTTTCCCTGATATACGTATGGCTTTGTGTCTATTTAGCATAGAAGTACTGAGTTATTCGAATTTGTAAAGTTAAACCTTTGTTGTGAAGAACACACGTCAGAGCGGGAAGGTGCAATTGCCCACTATAACGTAGCAGTGAAAGTGGTTGTTCTCTTGTTTGAAACGCAGCATTGAAAATTGTAGCTCCATTGTAGTTGCTATGATAAATAGAGCGGAATAATCGGTTTTCGATTATCGAATTTAGTATTGAAGTTTTGACTGAAAAACTGAATAGTGAAATTAAAAGGGATGAACAGCCCTAGGGAAAACCCACCTTTTTCAGCTGCCAAATTTAATTTTCCTTTTTCCTCTATTTTTGAATAAGAAATAGTACTGAGTCCTAGTTTGTCACATTGATTTTAATTTAATAGATAAGTTTGCTGAGATTGCAGCAGATCTCATAAGAAGGTATTTCTTGTATAGACAAAAACGTTCTCAATTCTTGTTGAACCGCACGACAGATTATTAAATATCTCGTGTTTAGTTCCATGTGGATTATTGTGGTGAGTTAAGCAATGACAAATTTCATCTGGTGTAGTAATCATTCCTTGGCTTCAGTGACGTTTGATTGAAAAGAATATTCATTTTTTTATTGCCTTATACTTTACGTCGTTGATTGTTATGAATCATAAATTATTAGCTGGTTGAATACCATTGTAGGAAGTTGATCTTTATTTCATTAGAGTTTTCTGAGTAATTGAATACTTATCTCAGTAATATAAATATATTACCAAACTCTGCAACTCGATCGTTTCTTTATTTTGGTGCAAGTGCTGCTTTGCCGTGCTCTTGTTATAAGAGCAAAATTATATGCTTTTTTAATAGGAAAATTGTCATTTTGCCTGAGCCTCAATTTTCTTGACTTCTCCCGAAATTGAGAGCCTGAGATTTTCTTACTATTTTCTTAACTTTTACTGAAATAAACCGCCAAAAATGGGTTACACGTTCTTTGTTAATCTTGTATACTTGATGTTGAATTCCATCTTTATTATTTTGAATGTAATAGTTCCGTAATATTGATTTTGTCCAACAAAAATATTTAAGTTTGGAAATTGAGCCTTGTGATTTTCTTAAGATTGTCTTAAGACTTTGAACATTTAAGCCTCTTATTAAAAAACTTGTTTGTTTTAAGCTTTGGCCAAACCAGCCCAACACTTTTGTCCAACAAATGCCAACAATAGCCGTGTCCACACTTCACAAACATTTCAATCATTTCATTCCCTTCAGCCGTAGCTGATGTTCAAATGACCTTTCACCTCAAACTAAATAAATCAAAATATAATATTATACTTAACCACGCTGCTCTCGTCGTTTTTTGCAATCACCATGGAAAGTCTCAATTTGTTGATTTTACCTTTTCCAATAAATGTTGGGTACTAATGTTGTTGTTGTTTACTTTATTTCGAGTATACCTAGCTTATTCAGCTAATTTAGGCCTACTATGCATGCCGCATCCAGGCGTGGAACCCCTAGTTTAACGTCCCTTCCGAAGGACGGTAGAGTGAGCTGTTTTGGTCGTTCATCTGGAGGTCGCCCATCCAATATCTGACCGTACACAGCCATGCTTGACTTCAGTTGAGTTAATGGAACTGGCGGGCCGCTTGGCCACTGTTGTGCTGGTGTGGCCGCCTCCACATCTAACAATGTCCAACAATGCCCAACAAAGGTCCTGTAATGTTGGGAGAGATTTTGCATTGGTTTGGCCAAGGCTTGATACATAAATTGTAATACAGAACGACACGAAAGCGTTTTGTGCCAATTTTTTGTGCTTATTTAACGTTCATTTGAACGGTTAATTTAAACAGAAATCAGTTGGACCATAAATCATTCATTGAGTTAGTACATCGCTTAATCATTCAAATTCTGTCTTTTTTCTCACTGAAGAGGTTGCTGAAGGGCAAAGAAAAGTCTGAGGAAAAATATAGAAAGTGTGAAAATGTTTTAATTATGGTTTTCTGTTTCTCTCATTTTTGTTTCATCCATTTGCTAGTTGCAACACTTCAATTTTCTGCCTCGTTTTTTTCGCTGAAGAAAATTGAAATTGATAGTTTTTGTTCATTTCATTTGGCATTTTGTATCTATTGTATAGAGATCAATAATTTCATTTATCTATTCAAACATCTCAGCTTGTAATTTTTTTCCACTTTGGTACAACCACAGATGAAATTTGCCTCAACTTTAGCCATCTTTGTGGCATGGCCTTCGCCCAGAGTTTCCTTGGTGTATTTTTAGAAAGGAGAGGGACTGCGTCGTTCGAGTTTCTGTTTCATTCATTTCATGTCGAGTTTGGTTCCTGTGATGCAATTAAATATCAAAAATTTCGAATTTACGCAAAGGTACTTCCTAAAAGGACAAGCCAAGACTGGGTATGTTTACTGGCATTAGAAAGTGGCTCGAGAATGATTAGGTTGAGGATAAAAGTCAACAAAGTTTGACGCAAACTCTGAATTTTTTCTTTTCTATGTTATTAAAATTGAAATTATGCATAGATGCCTTACGGAGGTTACTTCTATTCAAATATAAAATACTGTAGAAAGGTTTACAACCGTCAGATGTCGATTGTATTTTACGCAAAAAACAGCAGGGCACTTCACGCCGATTTAGAAACTGAAGGAATTGCTGTCCTACCCCAATGACGTAAGGGGCGGCTCTCTTGATGACACCTGGCTAGCCGTCATGTTGAATAAATTAACAGCTTAGGAATAGTGATTGAATTGATTCTATTTAAATGTCATGGTTTTCAAATAGATTCCTTGTTTGACTGCTCAAGACTCATAAGTTATACTTCAGCTACTATCTAACTAATTCGCGCTTCTATTTATCAGCCTTCTCTCCAACTTAACATCCTGTTCAGGGATATCTGACAAAAACAGAGCTAAATAAAATCTAGATATTTCAATCGTATCTCTCAAATCTCGTAGAAATATAGATACTGCCCTGTCTTTTGATAATAATCGTCAAATGTTCACTTTTCTCCAAACAGCTAAGCTAAGAGTAATAAGTGTAGCGGTAGTACCTAAAATTAGACAAATATAGGCTTCAGATCACGCTTACTGTGTGGTATGTCAACTGTAAACCAGGGAAAAGCATTTTCCAAGTTCTTTTGAGCAATTGAATTTACACAAGTATGCATGAAAACTTGAAATTTTTATGGTGACTAAGCCAAAGAAACTTTGATAGAATTATTGCCATGACGAATTATCGTTAATATTGACGCTATTTATGACAAACTCTTTTGATAAATAGGACGAACATGAATGTAGATCAGCTTAATGCCAGTTGGTATGCAATAAGTAGAAAGAAAAACCAAAGATTGAGCAGCGTTTGATGTGATCATACCTTTCATACCTTGAGATACTTATAGAGACTTTATTTAATTCTGCTTTGTTACATTTGACGGAAGTTTGGTCCACCGCAAAAACTCAGTGCTAAGTGCTGCTTGAAAGCAATGACATTTTCTACACGAAACGAAAGTAGGATATCTAGGTGAGTAGTGAGTACACTCATTTAGTTGCGGTGTGACTCTTCCCACAGGCTTATCACAAATGGGAATGCTTAAGTCGTATTTTGTATACTGACAAAAACTGTAATGCGAAGAATGCTATGTCGAGCGGAGAAGCTGTTCTTTCAATTGAGGAAGCAAAGAATGGTTAATTGATTCATCAATCGAAGGATCGCTTGTTGGCCTAACAATAACTGTTTACCGCAAAAAGGATAGAATTTGAAGATAGTGCAGAGAATGTGAAGCAAGACTAGATCAACTTCAGACAGAACTGCTTACGTTTATCAGACACGATATTTCTTTGAGGTTTCTTTTCAAATACTAAAGATTTTTTGCAGTGTACGAACCTGTTTGCCTAATTCGAGCTGAGCTCTCTTTCAAGTAGCAAGTATTCTATGCACCTCAAATCGTTGACGACAAGAAGCTCAATTAGTGTTTTGGTACTTTGAACAGATCCATAGGTATCTAAGTTTGATGGACTCATATCTGCAATTAATTAGCCACTGTTTGTTAATAATTGCAATCGTTGTTCCAAACCAGTTTATATTTCATGTGATGTTCGAGTGTTTGTAGTGATTGTTGACAAATGAGACAGCCGACTTAAAGGTTAACAATTATCTCAATCCGTAAAGAAAGCCTAGTTGAAACTCGTGGAATTTCACACGCTTTTTTACGCGTTTGATTATCAACTCAACTAGTGGACATGGCGGATGTGTGCGAAAAGAAAGGCGACCATACAGAGAATATCGTTGTTTCCAGTGATTCAGAGACAGAAGGTGATGATTGTGGCGACAACGATTATGACGAAATTCGTAGAAATATAAAGCCAATCTTGAACCTTGGTCGAACGCTCACAGCCTTATGGCCAATACCTATCCTTGATAGTCCAGAGGTTGGCGATGAGAATTATTGTGATGGGTTAGGTAATGTAGATGCTGTTGAGGGTCCTTGTTTGTCAAAGAGTCTTGACTGGCCACATGGTTCCATGCAAGATTGGTTCTTTGAAGCAAAGCATAAGCGAGCACCATCTTTGCCATCTCATGGTAAACTGGAGCAAATTAAGCTCCAATTAGATGAAATATATCTCAATCCAGATGAAGAATATGGGTTTAATCCTAGACGAAACAGACAAAAGCTGGGACAAGGGCCAAGATCAGTTTCATTGTATGCCTCAAATGAATTGGCAGAAAGGCTGCTTATTATGAACAATTCAAATGAACACCCTTCAGTTGTTTTATCACTAAGCAACTCAAAAGATGAAAAATCTCATGCAAGGAATGCAGAAGAAGCTAAAATTGAAGAAGACATTGCATTTTTAAGAGCCCAGCCTAGCAATGTTGAATTCAACAGAAAAGGTAAAGTGAAAGAGCACATAGAGAGCCTTATTAAGGGAATGGTGCTTAAAAAGGAATGGAGAATGTCAAAATCTTTAAAAAGGAAGTTATCATTTGATGCCCACCATAGGCATAGAACTTTTAGTGAAGGAGCAAAGCCTTCCTATGAATTACTTAATAGAAATAGTTTTTCAAAATGCCCTGTTAAGAAATTAGAGCACCAAAACCTTTTACGTAATGAGTGTAGCAATCATGAATTTTATGGGTCAGAGCCAATATTGAATCATCAACAACAAGAAGTAAAGTTAGCTCCTCACCCAAGTCTTGGTAGCAAAACTACTGTGGAAGTTTTAGTTTCTAGCCCAACTGAAAAGGTAAAGAAAAAGCGTGCTGGCATACCACACTTTCTGACAACATTGAAGCTACCAAATAAAGTAAAGATTAAAAGTTTCATGAAAAAGAAAAGTGAAAGGCATCCATCACCCTTTCATCAAATAGTACCCAGCCCAGTTTCTGCTGAAACAGTCAATGTGGACTCTGAAATGGGCATTTCAGCTGAAAACCATAGACATGCAAGTAGTGATCTAGCAAGAAGCCCATCCATCAACACATTTGCAAAAACAAATAGAGAAAATGGAGTCAGGGAGGATTGTAAAAGAAAGCTGCCTTTCAATTCTTCAATTCAAGCTGGAAGAAATTCATGCTCCATGTGCTCATTACAAAAATTGGAAGAAGGTATTTATAGAGTTTGTACATTTATGTATTTTAGTAAAAAGCAATGTAATATAATTTATATGCATATATCAAACAGCAGATAAAGCTTTATGTTCATATATTTGCAACATGTCATGCCCATATTTTCCATAACATTTAGAATCCACGCTATATACTGCTATTTTTATGGTTGACATCCAATTACTACCTTCTGTTGTATGAAATTTTAAAGAGTGTTTACCCAGAGATTTTCAATTGTGGGGGCTTTTTGGTACATGTAAGACTGCTAGGATTGTGCTGGAGAAATGGTGTTCATTTGGGTAATTTGAGAGTTTGAGATGTATACATATATATATAATATATATATATATATATATATATATATATATATATATATATATATATATATATATATATATATATATATATATATATATATATATATATATATATATATATATATATATATATATATATATAAAATCTTCTTTAACACATTTTGATCTCTGTAGCTTCTTCCATTGCAAAAGTTAATGCAGAATTCTCTGGATTTTGATGGATAGGTATTTTCAAGCACAATGCAAGTTTTTTTTATAGGAAAGTAGTTTATAGGAAAATAGTACTCAGCTGCTCAAAATGTTAAGAAAGTTTCAGTACTGGGTGAAGAAAAATTCAAATAAAAAAACGAGTATTTTGTGAGTGACTGCCATTGTCCACGGTGTGAGCACCTGATGTGTAAGTAAAATGGAAATTGTAAGTGGCATTCGTAGTAAGGAGTTAGTGACTCTGCATCTTTGTTTTTCTCTGTAGAAAAAGATAGATCTTTGGTTTGATTAGTGGCGTATTTCGTTCTAAGATTGACAAAAAGTTTGGTGAGCAGTCATTAAGAGAATGCAATGATAAAATTAAGAGGTTACATCATGCTAAAGCACGAAGCGAAACAGACATTCATTCAGGCCATGAAAGGGATCATATTTCATTTCAATTTTAGTGGAGTGTACACTTTGACTTAGATTCTCGCATGATTAGCAATAATATTACGTTGGAAGGTTTGAAGTATTGAAATCGATATCATCATGCAATTTACGTGCAAAACAAGAGATGCTAGTGGAGACGCCCATATATGCATTGCATTTTAAATGCAGGGTTTGGTTGTCGGTGTCACTTTATTTGAGTTATAAAGCAATTTTTGCTATAACAACGGTATTAATCACCGCAATATGGTGGCTATTTGCATTTGTATGACTTACAATTTTTATTAATTATGTATGGCGTAAAACGCTGTGCTTTATCCTTTTTGTTGTCAATAGATATTGTAATTGCAATGCAAAACACAACCAACACCAAAACGTCGCATGAATTCTTAGACTTGTAATTTGAATGATTCTATGTTGTCAAGGGCCTTACACTGGTGGCTTTCATTTTGTCAATAAGTTGAAAATGAAAGAGAGACAAACAATTATTGTCCTATTGCAGCTGGACATAGCTCACTTTTCGTTGTAGTAGCGTATTCTAGCAAAAACACAAAATATAGTATAGTGTCTTTGTCTATCTGCTCCGTATCTCAAATCGAATGTAAAAGGCAAGTCATTCTAAGACCCTAACTCCTACCCTAACCCTATCTTATCCAATGGTAGAGAGAGAGAGTCTAATGAGTACGCTTTTAGGAATCTTTTGATCACCTCTCGGAAGTTTTTAACTGTGCAAGAAGTATCGAGTGTCATTTCCTTGCTCTGGGATATTATTCTACCACTAGGCTGTTGAGTGGTTATAACCTTTATCGTTTATGGTTTGGCATTCTCCCAACAGGACTAACTTAAGCATTGGCGGTTTTATAAGAAATGTCATTAGCCACCTCTACTAAATTTCTATGTATTCCAGAACAAGCCAAGTAGTTAGCCTTTTCAACTAAATTTGCCGTGTATTTGCTGACTCGATGGCAAATGGGGGGGGCATTTTACCCTCCTTACCCTTCGAATATCCACGACTGAGCATAAGCATTTACTTTGGTGATGAAAGTGCATGTCTACCTTGAGGCTGCACGGTAGGCCTCAGATATTCATTTTCGGCTATAAGGTCCATAAATTCTTAGAATGTTGGGCTTTAGAAAGTTTAATTTGATAGACTATGCGACTGAAACCCGGGCAACGAAGAATGGTCATCTGAAAGCTTTGAAGATCTATGCATATAAGCACAATTGAAATATTGCAATTTGTTTTGATTTTAATGTTTATTTCATAGAGATATCAGATATTTGATGCCTGCCAGGTGCTTTCAGTTCATGTTAGCTGAAACCCCTTCTAGAATTCGTATCCAAGAGTTGTGTTGCAAATAGCAGTAGTTTTCCTTACAGCAACAACAACAACAACAACAACAACAGCCATGCTGCATATTGCATCGTATGCCTTAATGAACACCCAAGACTTGATTTTAGGCAGGTGTGAGTATTTTATGATGACTGTTTTTATTTGTTTATTTTGTAGGAAAGGAGACTTCGGAATTTGATGGCAGTTTGAACCGCAAATCCTGTAGTACATGTAGCCTCGCTTTTGTGAAGCTTCGCAAAAATTCGAAAATTGATGCATCAGTTCTTGAACGGAGGCTGAGTGACACTGCGCTGACGTGGAAAGATGAGAATCATCCAGGTATGTTAAGTGTCTTTTTTTTCATATGCTACAACTTCAGTTAATAAATGTCTTCTTTATCGAGAGGCTATATTTTGTTTGTATCCAGCCTAAAAGTAGTAGACTGAGATCCGTCTTGTAAAGCTATCGACTGACTGAACTGGAAACTTCACCGATTAGAGTCACGACAATGCGGGGCCTCCTTCGCACACACACCGAAGTTACCAAATACTTATCGAAATGAATCTGTCATGACTTTTTGCCACATCAAAGTTCTTCAGTTCTGAATTGTATTTTCAGTATTTTCATTTTTGTATCCTACCTACCGCTTTCTAAGCCTTTTTATGCCGATATAATTCTACCCTTTAGCAAGGGTCTGATCTGATAACACCGTGTTAGTAGGGTACTTGACCTCGTATGATCTTCCTTGTTCATGGTGTTATGGCCCGTCTGATGAAATATCGTCACACAAGGCAGCGTTATACATTATCCAATATCCAAACAATAGTAAATACATTTTAAATGACCTTTACTTAAGAAACGCTTTATAGTAGGAGCAGGGACAAAGCTAAAGAAAATTGTTCGTGGAGTACGCAGCCCAATTTGCCGGCAAAGAAGACTTTCCTTATGTTTTTTCAGTAATACAACGTTACTAGCACTATTGATGTACTGCAAGTGCACCAACAAGCTAAATGTTGGGGTGTGGCACCCCCCCCGCACTCTATAGCTACGCCCATGGTAAGAGCTGCTGTCTCCTTCAGCCTTGAACATCATAAGGTGTAACTATGGCCATAGATACATAGACAGTGATGAATTCGTTTGTATTTCATCTGATATTGCCCATTTGTCAACTTATGTCCTTTATTTTTATGAAAATATGTTCTGTGAACATTGTGGAAAGCGTGTTTGATGATATTCGACCATGCAGTGATTTTATATAGACGGCCCTAGCCTTGTCTTTTGTCGTATACTTTGCACAAACATGTAGCCATCTTGTTTTGCACAGTTATTCTACCGTGATCACAGTTTTACTGTATGTGTATCCACTCAATCCGGTTGGGTTTCCTCCCAGGGCAGTTTGCAACAGTGATATCCTGTGAGTGAAATGTTTACATTATTTGACAACTAAGTTCTCTAGACAAACAATTTGACTGTTATGTTACCGTGGTGCGCTAGCATAGTTCAATGAAAGTTCGCACAATTATTGATTCAACGTCGTAGAAGAAACACAATTGTTGGTTCGTGCAATATTTTATCGTGTTTTTTCTGTCGGTTTTTAGGATGACATAAGTCTTATTTTGCTTTTTCAAATGTAGCTCTCTGTAGAACAGTTTTGTACTTGTTTTCACATTATTCAAGAAGCACATATAGCTATGACTTGCGTGATTATTTGGTCTTTATCGTGTTTTTCGAAAACTTGGAACTTTCAAAGCCCTTGATTGCTACACGCTCCCCATTACAGCCTACTATTTTTGTCTGCTTCGGTTTAATGTCTACAGTATCTGGTAAAAGTTATTTCTTCACTCGTTGTTGAAATCTTCTGAGGTGCGTCGAATTTTTCATCTAGTTTCGTTGTTTATCAAATTTTATTGTTTGCTTAGTTTTGTAGGTTTGAATTAACTTATACCTGTGATACTTCTCACACCTTCTGCATACTGTCAAGAAGATGATAATAATACTTGTACCAATTATAATTTCTCACACTCTTGATTTCTTCGGGCTTTTCTTGCGGTTTTCTAGCATTTAAGACGTATTTTATCTTAGCAGGACATTTACGATGTGTGCTCTTCCCTTGCCTACGAGTTGTAAAAAATTATAGCTCCCCATGTTACAACGCGTATTGTCAACTACCAGCTTCATAATCAGAATTGACCCATGCTTTTATTGTTCCATGGTATTGAAACGTTATGGAAGCCCAGACTTGTCCTTTGTATTAAATTCCGATAGTACTCCGCGTGTTTTATCATGTGAGCTTCAGAACTTATTAAAGGAAGCGCTTGCACGTCCCATATATTTGCTTTTCATTTTGGCTAGAAAGTGACGTGATGGTCGGAAGAATTCTTGCACTTTCCTTTTGAAGAGGTATCTTTGCTATATAGTTAACTTTTACTCAGAGGGACCTTAAGGAACTTGATTATACATGCTAGTTTAATGAACGATATAAAAATCAATTGGATGGTTTCGAGCATTTTAAGAATTTGGTCACAGGAGCCAATGCCTTCATTTGTAGAAAGCTATTTATGATCTGGTATCTGTCTATTTTTTTCGAACATTTTCGTTTTGTTTGCATGCTTTGCAACGTGGAAAGAGCAGAGGTATAATGGTATCCTTTAACAAATGGTAGTAGGAATCGATAAATATGCAAATCAATTATTGACAGATGCGATACTACCGGAGAGAAAGTATTTATTATTGTTTTGTTGACCAGCTGCCACAGAATTGAGCTGCAATAAATTTTTTTGTGTTTACTCAAGACAATACGAAATGAACAGAGCAATACTCCTACTATTTGCCCGTTACTAAGGTCGTGATTCATAGCTGATATGCGAAATTCATGAACTTTTGGGGCTTGAAAGTGTAGGGAGGAGGTTGTGATGGAATTTGCTGATCAATTTCGTGCTATTTCCGCCCCACATCTGCCTACCTTTCCCACACAATAATCCTAAAAGACCCCCGGAAGTAGACCATGTTTGACTTTGTAATCACGTGTTTTCATTTATGAAATGTTGTTGTGTTCTGTTGGCCTGCGCCATAGAGATAGGAATATCCAGATTAACTTTCGACATCTATTGAGTAAAAATTGCATCCATTTGTCGCAGCTGGTGAAGTTCTCCCTGTGGTCATATGACTCTTTTGTTTCATTAGCCACATTGAATTAGAAATTGTTGAAATGGTTTATTTTCACATTGACCTTCTTGGCTTTCATCTTTCCAGCTGTTCATTTTACTGTTTATATCCTTTGAAGGATTTTTCAGTCGATAATATTGCAGCTTCATAATTATTGCATCATTCCTTAGACCTATTGTTGTTAGCCTCGCTTCTATTCAGATAAGCACTTTAGAAATTCCTTAGTTGTAGCATAGTGTATTTATTTGTTGACATCACGCCACTTTTAGGTGACATTTTGCGGTATGGCGAATACAATAGCTAACAATTGCTGTGTAGCACTGATCGTTTAGCAAAACATAAGATATCAATGGTTAGTAAATAGGGAGTTGTGAGTTGGGGGTTATGAGCTGAGATATATGATCAGTTGATTCAGTAAAAGTCTTTGGCCTATGTTTGGGCATTTCCTTCTTCCGATTTATCGTAAGTTATTTGCTGTGGAGAGAGTTAGGTCCTAGCGCTAGCGAAAAGACATCAATGAGCAGGTGATCCTCTCTCATCCATGCGTTTATTCAAATTTTACCACTTCTTTCTAGGTTCTTCACCAGGAAGACGCTTATTACTTAAGTTGTTGTCACCAGTTGTCTGTGGTTTGAATAGCGATACATACATGAATTTCCAAAGCAGTGAATCATACTCCAGTTTAGGAAGCTGTAGCTCTGAAACCTCAACTGAGGCAGACTTGTTGTCACAAAAACTTCCAGACTTTGATGTGCAAGAAATTGCGGAGGAACTTTCCCTTATCGACAAGGAATTGCTGATTCGAATCACGTGGCAAGAATTGGCGACATGTGGCTGGATGTCAATAAACAAGGTATCTCTTAGGAGGGCTTTAGACGGCTGAATTTTGGTCGCGTCGAGTTGAAATCATTAAGACTACGTTTACACGGGGCCAGCCGAATATTTGAGCGGCCAGATATTAGGTTGGTTGGAGAAGCCGACCACGGAAAAGGTCACTTTGGAATTGCGTTTACATGGGGCCCGTCAGTGAAGTTCATGACATGCGCAGAGTACAAATTGTGCCACATTTATTGTAAACAAAGGTAGCATCTTTCTCACTTCCGCTCATTCAACCAGACGAGTTTGCAAACGTGAAAGACTGGTGTACAAAAGAAAGTGAAATGAATTTTATTTGGGCTGAAGACAACGTATAATGGAAGTTATCTGAGAGTATAGTAACCATCGAAGCAATACCTACTACATTTGCTATTACATTCAAAACCAACACTATAGTTTATCTTAATCTACGACATCATTTACCCATGCATTTTTATCCATAAAAGGTTGAGAAACGGAACACGGCAAACCACTAGTAACTTTCTTGGAGCGAAAACTCATTTCTTAAAATCTGTCATTTACTAAAGGCCTCTTAATCGCATATTGACACCCTCTTTGTGATACCGTGCAAATATTCGGCCGACCAAAGCCATTCACACGGGGCCTTTCGCGAACTTGACCGGCCTAGTTCCAAAGAAGGTCGTTTTCCTAAGCAACCGAATATTTGCACGCTTAAGTGGCCTAATTTGAGGTCGGTTAGCCAGCCCCGTGTGAACGCTACGCCTAAGTGGCAAAATATTTCACCGTCCAACTATTCGGTCGGCCCCGTGTAAACGCTGCCTAAGTTCGACCAAATGCAGCACAAGTGTGGCAGTCACTTTATACGTGTTTTTGACGTCGCTTCTAATTCCATTCTTATCAAATTGACATGGCGTAGTGCATTTGAATGCTGCCAAAAATAAACCAGCATGGCTTCCGTGAATCAAGAATTGAGAATTGCGTTCATGTTGTATTAAAACCAAAGACAATTAGACCTTCGAAAATCAAAGAAGTCGATAGTGGTACTAATAAGACCATTCTAATAAAAACTAGTTTGTTGGCATGTCTTTTCGGATATTGCATGCAGTGCTCTTGAGAGTGGTTGAATTCTCTTGGCCTAGTCGTTCTCACTGAGGTCCAGCATTTTGATAAACAAGAAAGTGTTAGCACTTGCACATCAAAAATGAAGCAAATACATACCATGATAGTTTGCACATGCGCAACGTTGCCTTTACCCTGAATATTTGACAGACCAGAGAAAAGAATATCCGGAACTTGCATTTAAAGGCGACCAAAATTCGGCCGTCTAAAGTCATGCCTCGTTTATGTCACACTTGTGAATTAAGTTCGGCAAATCCTGTCGCACTTAATTCAAAGTTCACTTTATACGGCCGCATTTTTCCCAAACTTAATTGAAATTCTGCTCTAAATTGAATTCCACGCGACCAAAATTCAGCCGTCTAAAGCCCTCCTTACGTGGTGTGACATCAAATATTTTTTTCGAAGAATTTGTATTCTGAAGATTATAACTTTCAAATTAGAATTTATATGATGAGAGAAGTAAAGGTAGAAGCTGTTTTAAGTTACGAGCATCATCCACCATTTTGATTAAACCTTGAAATTGCGTTTCTGCTATTCGCTCTCTTGAACAGCTGATTTTTTATTTCTTGAGAAATATAGTTTTCTTGTATATATACCGATTGCTATTTTTTCATATAGTTTTGTATTCAGATTTGATTCCTCTCTTTAGTACGTCACATCGCCAAATGTCATGAACATGGTCGAGTTCTTTAACAGAGTGGCAATGATGGTTGCTACTGGCATTCTTGTAGAAGAAACGGCTTATTTGCGAGCCAAAGCAATCACTAAAATGGTTAAGGTATGTGAATTAACAGTTACTCTGCGATAGCTAACTATCTTTGGCAGAGATCAAGAAAAATTGCTTGCATCAGTGTTTGTCAAGATCATAAGAAATGCTTATCATTTGTTGTTTTCATCAGAATTGTCTTCAACAGCAGCAAAATCTCGTTTTTGTTTTCTTCAATTCATTTATATAATTGTTAACTTTAAAGTATAAATTCAACTAAACATTTGCTCACGTACATTGTTTCTAGAGTTACCCATTTAGTTCTGCCTTTTTTCCTTGCTTTTCTTTATTCTTTTCGTTTTCTTTTTTTCTGTTGTTTGAAAATTTTAGGTCTACTGTATTATTTTGTATTTTAGTTGCTTTTTAAAGAATTTATAATAAAAAGAGTTTTCTAAATTTTACTTTAATTTTGCGTCTTCTCTGTCAGCTTGCTGTTAAGTGCCACCACCTAAAGAATTACAACTCGCTGAGAGCAGTCCTTGCTGGTCTGCAGTGCACACCAATTTACAGATTGGAGGCATCCTGGAAGCAAGTTCGTGCTAGGAGAAAAAAGTAACATATATTGCACCTTTCTCATCTATTTCCGCAATCATGTTTTGCTAATTTGTTCATTCATTTAGCACTCCCTCTCTCATTCAATCACCAATCGGAAGCACCCCATATTCCTCCCTTCCTTGCCTACCAAATTTCCAATGTAGCCCATTGACTCACCCATATTTTTGTTTCTATCTCTTGCTTACCTATCCCATCACTCGTTTGCTCAGGCACAAAAAATATGCCCCACCAGAGCTTGCCGAGAGCCTTATTCAGTCGTACAGCTAACTTACTTATTCCACTACTCCACTAGTCACCCTCGTATTCATTCTCTCATTAATTCTCTCATTCATTTCACTCACGCTTTCACTTACCGTAACTTCTCTATTAAGCCCCCTGAGGCTTATTAATTTCAAAAACAGAGCGTAATTAAGCTTAGTTTACTTAGTTCTATGAAGCTTACTTACGCTTGGCAGCATTCAATATTTTCTAGTGGGCGTTGCAGAGAGGGGGCTTAATAAATTTCTTAGTCCACAAAGGGGGCTTCTTGAAGAGAGAGCCTAATTGAGAGGGGGGCTAAATAGAGAATTTACGGTACTCACTCATTCACGTATGCATTTAGTCATTCGCTCAACAACTCACTCATTCACACACTCACGCACTCACTCATTCGCTTACCTTTTCATTATCTAACTTACAACCCAGTGAGACGCGTGCATTACAATTATGATGAATCTTCGTAGAACGTTTCATTGTTTGATAGAGCTGATTTGGTTTAGAGTATGGAATATTTAAAAGTATTTTGTCAATATTATGCAATTATAAGCTTATTTATCAAAACCTCGATTTTGTGTTTTGATTTTGCCGTAGAACTTTCGGAGAGCTCTCAAATCTGATGTCAGAGGATCACAATTTCTCAGCCTATAGGGAGGAGCTAAAGCAAAGTCTCAAAGATTCGCCTTGTATACCATTTTTAGGAGATTTTCTCACTCAGATTGCCCAGACGCAGGCCTACGTTGCTATGAGGCGAAAACGATCGCTCGCCAAACAGAGGCTAGAGAAGGCTTCAACAACAAGTTTTCCAGAGAAGAATGTTCGTGAAACGGAGGCCGTTAATAGTCATTGCAGTAAAGCAGAGGAAAATACGACAAAAGAACGCGGAAGAGACACTTGTTTACGTCTTGAAAAATTGGAAGAAAATAACACGGAAAAAATAGAAAAACATGGCGAAGAAAATCTATCGGATCTCTTACCAGAAAACAGAGAAAAATATTCGGATTTGTCTTTTACTGGAAAAAAGGATGAAAAAAATTCAAATGATGATGTATCGAATTTTGGTATTGACGAAGTAGATGAAAATATGAGTGATATTGAAAATAGAAGCAAATATGAAAATAAAAACAATGATATAAACAGAAGCGAAGTTGATAAAGAAAAACATGTTGATTTGCCCCATTCGATCGATGGTGATGCTTCAAAAGAGGAAGGTGAAAATGCGTGCGTTGCCAATGACCAGCAAAGACGTAGCATGCAATGTGAAGAGCATGTTTCACCAGAGGTGGAAGGTGATGAGTATGTGAATTTAAACAGAAAAGATCGTGAAAACCTTCGCAGATCCATCAAAGGTATAACTAAGGCTATGTTTCAAAGTGGAAGAAGTTATCAATCTTCTGAGAATGATAATGAAGTTCTGGAAGCACTGAATGAGTATTTAGAAACTCAGACAGAAGGAGAAATGCCTGTGTTTCCTGATATAGATATTGAAGAGGGGAGAGATGTAGCGAGTAGTTCTTCAGCAATTGAGATTCAAAATAGCAAATGTTTAGATACTTGTTCTGACGATTATGGAGTTGGAAGTGCGTCCTCTTACGAATTATCTCCTGTGCTTGGGGAATCGGACGTGACAACTTGCAGCCATGCTGTTGAAGAAAAGAAGACACATGCTAGGAATGATTCAAATGACAGTGGCGTTGTACTGCAAAGTGGCCGTTTAAGTAGAGCCTCCGCAGAGCTAAGTGAAAGCCATGACAACGTAAGCACAGTCACATCGGAGACGAATCATAAGACTTTTCAAGAAGATTCAAAGCTCCCTAGTGAGAATGAAGTGTCCTTGGACGAGAAGAGCGGTGTTGATGGACGTTCTCGTAATGCTGCTCCGATTCTGGATGAAAATTACTCGGAATTAAAGAAATTGGAAGAGAGAATAAAGAAAGAAAAACCACTTGGAGAAGAGACGAAACACAAAAAAGGTATTTTACTTTTGCACCAAATCTTACAAATGAATTTCTGTATTTTTTTCTAAAGAAAATTTTTATATGTGGTTAAATGTGCTAGAATATTTATTCCATTGACAAAATTGATTTCATTCTAGCCAAATTGCACTATCAGCCTTTTCTTTGTCTTTTGCAGAAGTACAATTTTGGGAGTACCAAATCACGGCAATGAAGTACCATTTGACACAAAGGCCAATCTTGCGTAGATACCTGTTGAATGCCTGTTACAATTCAGAAGAAGAGAATTACAGTTTGTCATTGAAGAGAGAGCCAATCGCTAAAAAGCAGTGACAAACTGTCCTATGTATCCTCACACTTGAGGTATTCTTGGTGTCTACCACTTTCTACCCAGACTTGCCTTGTGCTTTCAATTTGCTTATGTGTACATAGACCCTTAGTTTCCCTATTCTACCGTTTAATACCTACTTAGATGCATCCAGTAAGGCAATCTTTGATATGCATGTTTATATCTGTAGCATTTGTAATCTTCACATAGTTACTACCTTCAAAGCCGAAACCAAATCACCCACTGGATCTTTATAAACTTCCCCCTAAGAATCTTTTTCTGAGACTTGTCCGTCATTTTAGGGGATGTTTTAAATACGACAATAAAGTATTGTTTTCTTGTATATTTCATAATCTAAATTTAATTGTATCATAATTGTATTTACTTGCTAAGTCATGAAATGCCTCAGAGCTTTGTTCCCAAAGAGAAACAAGGGATTCGCCTTCAGTCTTACTTTCAATTTGTAAATTATATCATCTTTTATTCAGCGGATTATAAATTAAAAAATTTACGTACATTGTAAATAGTAATTTAATCAACGAAAGCGTACGTCAACAGACTTTTATATCATTTCATTATATGTAAAAGTGTAAATTAGCCTTGAATCATTGTTTATTGTAGCTTTTTAAGTAGGCCATGTGTTGTACGCAACTCTCAGTGTTTATCTTTAGAAGGGCAGTACTTTATGTATTCTACTGCATTGATTGCACACCTAATTACGTAGTTTCAAATGTTGATGCGATGCTTGCCATCATGTGATATCGAGGTTACCACTTTCTTCTCGTGGTATCGCTTTCATCACCTATTACGTCATTAGCATCAGTTTCACCTGTGCGACTTTATGAGAGTCATTTGCACGTGTGCAAATAAGGGAACATTTAGTTCTCAACAGTAGATGACGTAATGTTTTTATGGTTTGTTTTCGTAGCGTTTTTAAGCGAAACTAGTGTTTAAAATTGAATATCCAGCCAGTATTTGTTACAATTTCTCTGTTATTTCAACCCACTCCCAGAACGGGTATTAGAAAGATCTTAAAATATGAAGTTTTTGTCATGAACGTAGCCTCGTTTGCCTTCAAGCTAATGTTTCATTTACCTTGTAGATACCAATGTTTTTTATGTTTTCTTCGAGGCTACCTGCAATGCATAGCCTTGAAATGCTTGAAGACAACCACCCAAAAACCGTGTAATTTTTCAAGAAAAGTTCTTTTTCATGTAATGACAGCAACGTTTTTGAACGTTTTATATCTATGGTAAAAGTTCGATAGTGAAATCCTTATGAAAGGTAGGATTTTTCCAAATTCCCTGTTTGCAAGGGCAAAAATATCCATAATGTATAAATGTCCATAGAGTTTAGATATTAATGCCTCCTACTATTAAAGACTTTAAGTTATTCTCTGAGCCATGAATTAGATGTAAAATACTCATGAAAAGACTTTATTAAGAGACTTTTCTATGGAAGTAGAGAGTTAGTTTTCTTTGCAAAAATGTATTCGTTTTATTTCTTAGTACTCTCATCGTTGTATATATGATGTTTTTGCGTGAATTTGTTCATTTGTGTGTGTATTAATCTGCCTTGCCGTATCACTAGGTGACAATAACTGAGTATTCTCTGCTGGTGAGGAAACTACAAGTTTCGTACTTAAAAGTTTATATAACTAATATTGAAAATTTCCTAGCCTATGCACATTTAAATATCAAGAATATCTTAGCAAATATTTTCAAATTCCAATGCTTTGTGCATGTGCAATTGAAAGACAGTATAAAAAGTTCACCTGAAGTGACGATAACTCAATCGGTAACAAAAGCTATATCATTGAAGAGCTGCAGACATAACGTACAACATTTATGCATAGTTTTAAATGCATAAAAACTTATCGGTTTTCCCTGGCCTACGAAATGCAGTTTTGAACTTATCTTTTTAGGTATACAAGAACCACTTTTCGTAAATCACTTTCTTATAGCCCAGTATGCATTCTAGGACTGCTCGCCACAGATTCCAGCCAAAATTTTTCTAAAAGAAGGTGGCTCCCCATTTGAGCTGGTAGAACTCAGGCAAACTTAACGTAAGTACTGATAAACTCACAAAATTACAGTTTGCCAGTAGGCAATTTACCAAGGTATATGCTCGCCACAGATCTGGCACAAGAGGTCTGGAATGTAGTCTGCGTTGTAACCACCAGGGGTGATTTATAGGGGGACTCAGGGGGCGGAGCCCCCCTTGCTAAACTCTCTGCCCATTTTGGGGGGCTCAGTCCCCCTAAAACTCTTGCATTGGTTTGGCTTTTCAGAGTTTATTGGCCTTGCTTCCAAAGTGCTATGATCAATTGTGCACTGCCATATGGCTATTGAGGCATTTCTTATTGTTGACTATACTATATCAGCATTAAACTAAATTATCATGTTTCCATCTTTCAAAACATGGGCGTGGTTGTAGCTGGGCCACACCCAAACTATGGGTGTGGTTGTGCCTAGAGCCCCCCTTGTTAAAATTTTTAGAAATCACCACTGGTAACCACTTGTGATTCTCTATCAAAGGTCTGTATGTCATTAATCTAATCTATCAATCTAAGCTATTAACTTTCACACATTTGCTAACAAGTGATGATCGCAATACCAGCTTTTGCCGACAAGCCCAAGAATTACCGACGATGTCGGCAAAAAGTAGGGAAATGTGACAAGTTCCCACACTCCCTACTTACGCTTGTTCCTGGTACTAGTCCAACTTCAGTGTAGTTGTACGAAGACTAACTCTTATTTAAGCTAAGAATTGTTGGTCCTCAACCTCTTATTGAATTTCGCGTCTAGTTCTTCACGCTGAGTTTGAAAATTGTTTTCAATCGCAACAGAACTTGAATATACGCAAGGAAACAACGTCCTTTTGGAATTTCTCGGATGTTATTAGAAACTTCTCATCTGGTAGATAGCCTAGAGTTGTTTTCTGGGAACTGTAAATGCAAATGAAGTTAATCCACGAATATCTGCTTTTGTTTTAGTTTCTTTCTTCCGTTACACCTAGATATAATGAAATATAAGATCCTTACACATCTGGGAAATAGGGTGTTTATATCACCAGGACACTCTTTCATTTCTCTTTCTCACCATCCCTCGTCAAATTTTAGACAGTTTTCTTGAGAAACTTGCGTACCAGTGGATACTTTAAAAACATATACCAGTTTGTTGTGAAGACATGAGTACTAGAGTATTCCCTCAATTGAAAGAGAAGGCGAGAAGGCACCCGTAGCCTCCTCAATAGTTCTGTTTGCTTACCACTGTTAAAACAAATTTACACATTTTTCATCAGATCTATAAACGAGATCATCTGTAAATGAATCATTGTGTAACATTTCCACTCACACCAAAAACAGGTGCATCTGACTCACAAAAACATTCCTCTGCAATCCTGAATCTGTTACTTCCAGGGGTGCCGGAAAAGGGGGGGCAGGGGAACACTTGCCCCTTTTGTCCTAGTTGAAGGGGGCAGAATGCCCTTTCCGTCAAATGGTTTTTTCATAAAAGCTAGATGAGGGAATATTTTCAAGTACATTTCTGTCATAGAAGTATCACAAAACTTTCGAATTTGGTAAAGGTGCTTATTTGACTTCGAGTGCTTCGAAATGTAGCATTGTTTACACGACTTTAGACACTTTTTTTAGAGTTAAATCGCCTTTTTTACAATATCATTTTAGAGAATTTTCTAACAACACTTTTGATGCTCAAACCTAAGTTATCCATAAAACTATTGTCATTAGTTGAAGCGAATGAAGGGCGTGGTCACTAAAAGGGCGTAAAATGGTGCCCCACCGGAAAAAGCTGCCCCCATGCCCTGATGTGCTTCCGGCACGCCTGGTTACTTCAAATTCTATCAGCCGTAAGAGCAAACGTGTGTTAATCAAAGTTAAAGACCTATTTGTATTGGTGACACTGTGAAGGAAAGGGCTGCTAAGTAAGTATGTTTGCTACTAGGGAGGAGTGATTACTTTAATCATATCCAATTTATACAATGTGGCTGCCGTGGAGTTGGAGTGATGATGTTTGTTGATCACCTTCGAGCTTGTTTCATTTATGATGAGAAATCTGGTGTATTTTCTCATGATGATGAGTATTCTGCTGGATCTGAATGCAGCAGAAGGTAGGTTCAAGATATACAAACTGTAAAGTTGTGTTGTAGTTAGGAAATGCACCGGTCTTTGTAAACGACGAAACGAAACAAACATCAGTGTCATATTTCTGTGATCCTCTGCAGAAAAATGATTTTGAACAAAGTTTAGTAGAAATGTGATGTTGAAACTTCTTTTTCACTTTCATTCTTCGCCCACGCTATTCAGTTTCTTTACATAACGCATGAGAAACTCTTTCGTTTACAACTTTATATTGGTGCAAGTGCTCGTTACTATTTCGTAAATTCGTTATTGGGAAATACTTAATCTAGACCTTGCATTTCTAAAATGAGCTTTGCAGGAATTACCCAAAGGAACTGTTAGATATTTTACTGTTATTTTGGTGAATGTGATAGAAGTATTTGACCATGAACGTTTGAATATTGTGCTGTTTCCTTTGTGGGTTGTTGTGTTTCCTACATAAGCTAGCATTCAAAAATAGAAGTAGCCTGAATTTTGTTGTTTTTCTTTCTTTCGAGTTTGATCAAGTCACTGCATATCATTTATGCATTGACTTGATCAAACTCTTTTTGACATTTTTCAGTTACTATTTGCTAAAGATTAATTCACGTTATTTCCAGCACTGAGGATTTCTATTTGATCATGAATTATTATAGGCTTGAAATTGACAGATATTATATTAGGTTTTGAGTTGCTTTTGATGCCAGGATTTCCAGAGAGAAATTTCCTTTTTGAACTTTGAGCAACAGTCATGAGAGAACAATTCACCTGTAGTTTGTAGAATGAATGAAGCGCTTTCAGAGTTATTATGATTTGGTTTCATCTTGATAAGTAAAAGATGTAAATGCAAACCGCTGCAAAAATTTCTAATTATTTGAGATTGACTTGAGATTTTTATCAATAATTTATTCCGTCCGCTTGATCTCTATCAAGTATGCAAGACAATAATTCACTGCCTCCTTTTGATAGATGGCATCTTGTGTACAACCTGGTTAGATCATCGTATCAGTTGGCCTAATTTTGGTCTTTGTAATGTTAGGTAGTGAATCTTTAACCAGTTACGATACCTTGGCGTACACTAATGCCATATATTGCTTTTCTTATCAAGGGATGGCTGTTTTGGCTTCAGAGCGTGATCAGCAACTGTCAGATGAAAGTTCAATTAGATTTAGAGCAGTCAAGTTTCCATTTCATAATGGTGTAGTGAGCTCAAGACCTCTTGTAGTAAGGCAACTTTTTCCAAAGGAACGAAAAGTACCTCGAAATGATGTGAAATCGTCTTCTAGTGTTCCTGATATTTACATAATTGTAGTTGTGAGTAGCAATGCCTTGTCCTTCTGCTTTATTGTTAAATTTTGAGATAGATATCCCTTTAACCATGGCAAACTAAAGCTCTTCAAATAATATCATTGTTTAGATGTTGATAATTTATTTTCTTACTTACAGTACATTCTTTAGATTGTGAATTATTATGATCTTTTGATGCATGCATACATAAATTTTGTGGCAGAAGTAGTATATAGGAGTTCCTTTCTTCATTTTTGAAAAGTACCTTTGATATGAGATAAGATATATATTTGTAAGTAAAGCCAACTCTTGTTAGACATGGATATTAAGAAATAAGAAAAGATTTTTGCATTTTCCTTAGTTTCTATGAAAGTAAATGCCCTTATAGGATTGTGCTTTGTTACTTGAAATGTTAGTTGCATATTAATTTGGAAATAAATTCATGTCTTTGCGTCAAATACAATGTCGTTGTGGTGATAAATAGTTTAATGATCCAAGGTATAACTAGCAAGTTTGTGGTTTGTTGAGCTTACAGCTGAATATAGAAAAGAGGAAAATGATTATGAAATAATAGTTAAAGCATAGTAGAAAATTTACCAGTTCGTTATTTGAAGACTTTTAATTGTGGCATCAGGAGTCTTTTTAAAATATGTGGTTATCTTTCAGAAGATTGATAATCATGCTAAATGCTAAGTTTTTATGTTGAAGATAATTTTCAAAGGTGGAGATCATTTGAATGAGAGAGAAGGTTTGAGTGATTTTAGAAGTATAGTTCTAAAGGAGTATAACAGATACTGTATTTATATCAAAGATCAAATTTGCAGATGTAGTAAATTGTTGAAGAGTATTGAGGATGCATTGACTATACTCTAGTTATAGCAATCTTAGAGAATTTTTTCCATTTTTCAATTTATGTATTTGTAGAAATGTTAATTCAAGTGAGCTTTGAGATTAGAGTGTACTTGAGATTGTTTCTTCCATAATTGTATAGAGCTATTCATTTTTTTGATCTTTGAGATTTCAAGCATATTGTTGCGTTTGCATTCTAAATTTTCTTTTCATTTTAGGTAGTAAATCTTAAAGCTGATGAATTCAGCTCTAGGCAGCAGACATTTCTTCAAGAAATAGCAGCAAATGCAAAGAAATCTGGTGCAGTTTGCTCTGTGTCTGCATTGAAGCAGGTATGTCTAGATGTTTCAGAATATCTGTCTTTTTCAAGTTTGTAGCATCATTATACAATTTTATGCTACACTATACATAGATGAAACAAAAATTAGAATGTAACACTTTATGTAGATAACACAAAAATTAGAAAACCATTAGGACATTATAATAAGATTTTTTTGATTGTTTAATTGATTTTCTAACACTAGATGCATGAAGATTGTTAGAAATGAATTCCACTTTATCAATTTTGATGTACCCTATTACCCTGCTTAAGGGTGCACCCCATTTAAAGGAGTTCTGCACTCTAAGCAGACCATAGCATCTGTGTCCTCAAGCCATCAAATGGATGGTCAATGTAACAAAGCATTAGCATCATGTAGAAAATATTTCATTACTGTTGTCTTTGCAAAAAGTCAAGAATATTCTTCTTTAATGCCAATGCAGTTGAAATATACAACTTGCTATTTGAAATATTTCAATAATTGATCTGAGTTGCATTTTTGTCTGTGCCAAATTCAAACTTCAACTATCCAAAGACTATGATGACAAAATTGGGCTCTATTTTCATTGTTTTTTACTATTGAGAGTTTTGCAATTCTTTGAATGTCCTTATTGAAGGTGCAGCACCTTTAAGTGGGGGTAATATGGTAAAAATTGACATTAGGAGCAGAGCATAGACCCAACCGGGCCATAGGCTGGCAAATGTCTTGTGGTCTACAACAAATTAAAGTCAGCAGAACCAACCTGAGGGGATTCTTATAACAAATACAGCAATTGCAGAGGTAGTCGCTCTGAATTCAACTGTTGTTTACAGCATTCTTAACTGAGATAAAAATGGGGACAATGCTTGCAAACCCCTTTGCTTTGAAAAAATACCTTCTCCAGTCATTTGCCAAAGACAATTGGCAAATTTCAAAAAGCCTCTGGTAATTGTCCACATTTGCCAAAAGGTGAAGAAGCTTATATATCTTGTTGGGAAAAATTCTTTGGAGGATTGCATGAAATGGTAAATGGGATGTTGGCAGAATCATTGATGAATAACATGAATAATTTGAGAAGTTGTGAATGTTGAGAAGGGATTTGCAATGTGGGTATATTGAGAGCCACCAACAAGAGACAATTTACAAACTCTGGTCTGAGATGTTGGGGTTAGAAATTTCTTTGCTTAGAGGAATATTCAGGTTGGCTCTGCTGACCAGACAACTGAACTCCTTTGACATACTGACCTTAGAGGCAAAACAGGTTTGAAAAATAATGCTAATCTTGCATGCAGATCATTGTACAATGCTGACTTGTATATCAGCTATCCTTTTTCTGTGATGTCATAATATCATTTTGAACTGAAACAATTTGATATTGATGATTTTTGGATTTGTAGCATAAAGTTAGGCAACAGATTGTAGAAGTGTATTGCCAGCAGCCAAGCATTAAATCCAAAGCAAATGGGAGGGTAAACAATTTTCTTAGTGGAGAAGATCTTGTTGCTATTTTTGGTTCCAGTCACATGAGAGCATTCCTGCAGCATTACCACATAGCAAATTATTTTTCAAAGGTAATCATCAATTAGATATGATGCCTAAAAAGACAACTAGTTGTTTAATCTTGCAATACATGTTTTGGATTCATCATCCTTCATCAGTTGCTAATACCTGTATTAAGTTGTAATTGATATAACAGCTATACCTACATACAATCAAACAAAAGAATGACAATCATTATAAAGAAAATAAGAGGGCTAGAAGTTTTATGAGAAATCAGAGTACTGAACAATAAGATAAACAGGTTCAGCACTTTGATAGTAATATCAAAGTTTTTAATCTGTTTTCTTTATTGTTCAGAACTTTGATATTTAATCTGTATTAGCAACTGATGATGGATGATAAACCTGAAACATTTATTGCAAGATTAAGCAAATAGGTGTCTTTTTCACATTGTATCTAATCTTATACTATTGAGGAATTTGGGAATAATCATCTAGTGCTTTAATACATTGATTGTAGTTTGATTACTTTTGATGATTGATTGTGATTAGTGATGAAGTTGATTAGTTTGCAAGTATGATGATTATTATGCTGAGTGATTATAATAGCCTATGGAATTCATATCATGTAATCATGATTGGAATTTGATGACTAGAAGAAAAATTGCTTGCTGATGATTATTGTTCTGATGAAAATGGACAACTATGTAGCAAACTGATTCCCTTTCCTTTCTGATCATTGCTTTTAGCAACTGCAAATGTGCTTTTTGCACTGACAAAATTTGATATATGATAAAGAACAATTTATAAGTGTTATGTATGGTGAATAGGTGATGGTGAGTTTGGATTGACAGTGTTCTCAATAGAGAAGAACCTGAGACCATTTTGTGTTTACTTTTATTTACACCTTTGTTGGATAGTTTTTAATAATGCCAAATGATGCTTGTTAAACAAATGTGCAACAGTTTCCTGCTCTTTATTTTAGACTAAAGTCAAGGCAATGTCTGTTCCATATCACATCACTAATCAAGTTTGGTTTCCTGTAGCAGCTGTTGCCTTGGCTACATTTTTATTCATTGTCATAATGGCTATTATTTTGGTATTTATCAAATTATTTTATCCTTTTCATAATATTTCAAATAAAGGCATTTTGTAGATTTGTTTTCTGCAGTCAGTCATTTCTTTCAGGGTCTTATTTCAAGCTAACAATTGAACCTTTCAGTGCTGAAGTTTTGAACTTCTTTGATGGAAAGATGTGCAGAATTTTTAAGACAAACCATTGACGTTATGTTGTTGTTGCTTAGTAGTGCAGTATTTTGTGCCTATGAGCCCAGAATTTGAAGGGAGGTAGTTTTTGCTTGGAAGCACCACTCGGGTGCTCATACAAATTAATGAGCTCTGGTCAAGGGGCAATGCCAGCCATCACAGACTTGGTTAGTGTGGGTACCACGCCCTAAAATTATGATGCATTTTGGTTGCCACACCCACTTCAAACTCTTGCTAGAGGTCCCTCACTCCAACCCTAACATTTTCTCATAGAATTTGGACAAATTAGAAAATTTATCTTGGTGAGAAGTGGGGCAACAAGACCCCTATAGTCCCCCCTGTGGTACTGGCTTTGGTTAGCCCCCTTATTTTCTTTCCACACTTTATTCTAATTAATCAGTGCTGTAAAAGCTAAATTATTTAAACTTTTGGCATCAATAAACTGCTTTTTCTTCATTTCTTGTGAAAAGCATTAATATCTGAATGTTCTTGAATGTTTGTGCAGAAGGAAGCAATGTGAATTCTATGCATCTACCCACTGTCTTTCAACTCATAGTGATTAGTGATTAGTGATTAGTGATTAGTGATTAGTGATTAGTGACTCAACTGATTTCAATGTAGTGATTTCACTGCTAAGTTTGTCATAAGCAATTTCTATTGCAAGTATCCAAGTAATAATTTGTGGAAACATGCATGTTGCATACTGGCCTTGGTCCATGTTTTATATGTATATGAAACACCTGCCTTTTATATTTTGTGAGACAGCAGGTGAACCCAAAATTTAATCATTTTCTTGGTTTCTCAGTGGAAACTTTTACCCTCACATTTGCTATTCATTACTTCGTTATTATAAGAGTAATCCTTGCCATGTTGTTATTTAAGAGTTATGGGAAGTGAGTTGATAATTATTCACAGAATGTTAGTATTCCATTCTCATTCATGTGTTTGAACGTCTAGAATACTCATTTTGTAGTGCTGTGTAAAACGATCTAAGTGTCAAAAAGATTCCAAAAAATCGAGTAATGGAAAGCGAGATTCACTGGTGTGTCATCCAGTAAAACCTATAGAGACAATGTCTCCAACGATGGTACAGCCGCAAGTGACAGATTTGTATACTGTTGGTGGATCACCGCGTAAGGTGCAGAAATGGAATGGGGAACGGGACCACAAGAGACCAACTCTGCTTCAAAGTCGGTAAGATAAAGATAACTATTTGTGTTTTATCAATACTGAATATTTCTTGTTTAGCCATCTTTTTCCACTTTTTGCCTGCTGAACTTGGTTTGTGTAGCACTTACTACATTATTGTTAGCCACTTTGTTGGATGAATCTCAAACTTCGTCTAGAAACATAATTTTGCGGGGGGACTATACATTGTTGTAACCGACGCAGGTTGGGGGTAGGGCAACCACTAAAAGCCCCCGAGCCATTTTGACAAATCTCTAAATTTTGGCAACCAAATATTAAGATTTGGCAACTCTTAAAGTGTTGACAACTTTTTGGCACTTTTAGAAGTTTCCAGATAAAGTGCTCTTTATGTTGGCATCTCTAATTATTCCATTATTCCTTTCTGTGTCACACTGATCGTACTGAGCTGTTATTGTTGATAGGAAGTAACACAATTACAAATGTGCCCAAACCTAATATCGTCATTATTTTGAGGGAGCATATAAATTTTCCCCAATCTTGCTGAGTTACTATGTGCCCTTAGTTTTTCAGTTACACCACAGGGACTATATCAGGGTTCCCATCCCTCCTAAAAATCCTAAAATATTCTTAAAGAGAGCTATCCAGAAAAATCCTAAGGAAAGATACTGCAACGCTTACCGAATTTCACTGGAATCTGCAAAACCTCCTAAAAATGGGCGAAGAAATTTCAAAAATTCTCCTAGGTATCCTAAAAAGATTGATGAGAAAAGAGTGGGAACCCTGTATGTGATCACTTCTGTTGGTAGTAGCAGTTCTGGTACTTCTTTCACTCAGTTATTTAAATTTCTATTTGCAATGCTTGAACCTATAGACCATGGTTGCAAGAAGTATCATTCTTATAGTGTCTGAAGTTTTACCTCCTGGTGTTATTTATTATAGTCGTGGCTCACAGGCTTCACTCGTTCTTGATTTGAAGCCATTGCCAAAAGAGAACCGCAGTGAGGATCGTGAAAGGTAATAATTGTCCAATTTCACTGTCATTTGGTGATTTGTGTACATAAAGTATTTGTCGTTACTGCATGGACTCCAGTGGTTATATTGAAGACTTAATATATGGTTAAAACTTCATAATCAAGATTAAATCTTATTCAATTTCTCTAAAATATCTCAAGTTAATCTTGTGCATTTCATTTTCATTTAAACATTCTCTACATAGGGGGACCTTTCAGCAAAGATGCTGGTTTTCAAGGGTCCCTCTACCTAAGATTCAATAATAGCAATGATAAAAAAAGTTGAAAATCTAAATACAAATATTAACAAATTTACAAATTTATATATACCATTGAATGTCTTTTTTATTTGAACAATGCTTTTGATAGCAGATAGTGCAATTGCTGTTCAAACTTTTTTCTTTTATGCTTAGGAGCAGTATGTCGTTATCGTTAATCCTGTACTTACGCTTCACTTGAAACCTTATTTTTGGCTATAAACATTTTTAAGACTTCTAAGTACTTCAGGCCCGCTATTTTAAGTATAGTTTTCTTGTTGAATGTGTAGATCAGAAAACCTTTTGATTTAAGATTATGAGATTTCAATCCTAATCTTATTTGCGTATAGTATCTAGTTTCATATGAGTGTGCTATCCATGAAAACAAGTTGCTTTCTCATTTCTGTGTAATTTGGCTTTTTAGTCCAACGGAAGAATCGTTATCAAGTTTATCAAATTATTTAACTTTTCGGGATTTGGAAGATGAAAAAGACAACTACGAATTTTTATTTAAAGAATTTTGGGTAAGTTTGTAAAATCAATAGAAGCGTTTGTATAAAAGGCCATCCCTGTCGCTATCATCGTCTTAATCCGTGTTTGGTTTCCATGCCATTACGATGCTCTAAAGAGGCTAGAATTTTGTATTTGTATGGGTGCAAATCTTGTACTGGAAGTTTTTGTATGGCATATGAATGGCTGTTGCTTGAGAATAGGAAAAACCATTGAAATATGACACCCAATTTTTGCATTTGTCTTTTATAGGCGATTCCCATGAATTCAATTCCAAGGAAAGATAAACAGTCAATGTCAAATGCAAGTTTGAAAAACAGATATCCTGACTACATACCAAGTATAGTTTCATTTTGTTATGATACATAATTCATTATATATACGTACATATATATATATGTATATATATATATATTATATGTTTATTTATTCATTTATTAAGCAATACATTAGTTTATGAGCCCAACGTTTATGACCCTGGTCGCTTAAACATAAGCTTCTGGATATGAGCCTCAGCTTTTGCTATACAAGGCTTTCACATTCAGAAATTATGCGCGCACAATCAACAACGCCGAGTGGGGCGCCCGATTGGACATTATTTGATAAATTAACACGAGCTTTCTCTTTGCAACACTCAACATGGACTATAATTTTAGCTCTGATAAGCATTCTGTTATAGTTAGAGAACTTTTCGCTTCTATTCTAAGGAGTTTCTCAAGAGATTTCGTTTATTGCATTGAATCGAAGTATTTTGCGCCTCCCGGCTTTCAGTGTCAACAGTGGAAATATATATCACTAGGCGAGTGAATGATCGCTCTCAAATGAACTGTTAGGCACGTGCCGGCGCGCGCGAGAGCGATAGCTTACCTCACAATGAAAGCCCTGGTGTTATCAGCCTCACTTTGGATATCAAACTTTTCCTCTGTACATGCGCTATCAGCATAAATTTTTCCAGATAACTCTATTGTATAGTGGGTAAGTATATTATTGCAATTATCCCAACAGTTTTCATTAGTGTCCACTTTTTATCATCGTTGTTTTCCTTGTTTTTATGCATACCTTATTATGATGATTTGTGTTTTTAGATCCAAAGACTGCTGTGAAACTTAAAGAATTAAATGGCGATCCCAATTCTACTTATATCAATGCTAATTTCATAAGGGTAGGTCAGACTTTGATTTTTATTCATATTGTTTCTATCTATTTCATTCCCTTACAACAGTGTTTCTCAATTATTTTTTGCTAAGCCCCCCTCTGATGAGAAGAGAAATTTTTCATGCCCCCACTCGCTAGAAATAGATCATTATCTATACAAATTGCATAATTATGCCTGTTCCCTGGGGTCATATGCACCCCCCAGCATGGCCTCGTGCCCCTCAAATGGGGCGCGTCCTACTTTTTGAGAAACGCTGTCTTACAAGGCTTGTATTAAGCGAATTCATGTGAGTTTTAACACCCCATGTATATTGACCTCTCCCCGTCATTAAATCCCTTTTTGAAAAGAGTAGACGTTTTGGGGAATTTCGCAGCACTAAAAAAGAGAGTTGCCAATTACAGTTTGTCGTTGGATATTATTTTTAAGTGGTTAATTCTTGTTTTAGGGACATGGGAAAGTTCCAAATATGTATATAGCTACAGAAGGTATACTGATTGCCAATGCTCCTTGGCTAATTTGAATCATGCCATGTGTAATGAGACTTAGTGTAGTATGATGTAGTGTGACGTAGTGTTGTGTGACGTAGTGTGATATTGCAAGCGTCATACGACGTATGAAACATAAAACATGCGAGATTACATGACTGATTTGATGTAGAAATGTTATATTGATGCAGTATTTGTCTTCATGTTTCCATATAATTGTATTTTTTTTAAATAAATGCTTTTATGTTTTAGAAATCTTTAATGATTTGAAATTTCAGGACCCCTGCAGAGCACGGTGGCTTCCTTTTGGAGAATGATTTGGGAACAGAACTGTCCAAGTATTGTCATGATAACAAAGTTAAAAGAGAGGAATGAAGTATGTACTTTGTAAAATTACTTTTGTCGTCTATCCTTTTATACTTCCTCATAGTTTTTTTTTTACTAATTCAAATCATTGTGTTTTTAGTACTTAACTTTATTTTTTCAGAAATTATGATAGTAGAACGTTGCATTTCCACTAATCTTTTATTTTTCTACCTTAAGGAAAAGTGCGCTCCTTATTGGCCGAATTCGAGCACCTCTCATCAACAACAGTATGGTGAAATAACGGTGACTTTTGATTCAGAAATTGATCGTGGTGGTTACGTGATCACAAAACTTTATATTAGTCATGGACGAGTATGTAATTTTATTTTTAATTGATCTTTTTCACTCCAAATTGCTACTTATTTTCTATTTATAAATCACTTAAGTCATTTTGTTCATCAGATGTTGCTATGTTGCTTTCACTGGTCTATCCCTCAGCTCTACATGCCACCTTCTATTGATTGTATGAGTGAGTGAGTGAGTGAGTGAGTGAGTGAGTGAGTAAGCGAGTGAGTGAGCGAGTGAGTGTGTAAGTGAGTGTGTGAGTGAATGAAAGTGAATGAGTGAATGAGTAAGTGGTTTATTGATTGATTGATTGATTGATTGCTTGATTGATTGATTGATTGCTTGATTGATTGATTGATTGATTGATAGAGTGAGTAAGTGATTAAATGCATTGAATTTTGCAGCGTTTTATATGCAAATTGGCTTTTCCATTGTAGTTTTTAGAAGAATCTCGTTTAGTAACACATTACTGGATGACGTCATGGCCGGACCATAAGGTTCCTAGATCCACTGAAGATAGCATCTCATTGGCAAAAGATGTCAGAAATTCAGTGGATATTTCAGACCATAATAGAGAGTTAGGCCCCATAGTTGTACATTGCAGGTAAGCAGCTTTCGTCAATAGACTTAAGGCACTGATTGATAGTTAGTGCTAATAAATATTTCACTTCTTGCTTTCTGCCTCAAACCCCATCCCCCCATTCGTATGCGCGTATCTCCACTTTTGGTAATTGAACGTAGTTAGTAATTTGTACACTTTTCTCAACCACGTGACTTAAATGCACCATGCGTGCGTTTACGTCTTCAGCTCTTTCAGGCTTGTTTGTTACACGTGTTTGGTTTCCATAGCAATTCTATTTTCTTGAATTTTTAAGCGCTGGTCGCGGCAGAACCGGGTCATTCATTGCAATTTGTCACGCAATGGAACAGGTGGAGGTAACGTATTTCAAATACTGATGTGCATTTTTGCTTATAAATATAAATGTTTTCTTGTAATTGTAAGTGAGAATAGGGTCATAGGAGAAGGTTCTTCCATCAAGAAGGCACGCCCTTCGAGGGAAAGGCACTTCCTTCGAGGGAAAGGAACTTCCTTCGAGGGAAATGCATTCCTTCGAGGAGAAGGTACTTTCTGCAAGAGTGATTGATTGCAGTAATGCAGAAGCAAATAGGAAGGTGAAAGGAGAAAGAAAGAGTCGAAGAAGCAGAACGACGGCAAAAAGAGTCCACATCTTCATTTATTGATACTGACGACTGATCCAGGGTAATTCCATGAAGACTATTCCATTTAAGACTGTTCCATTAAAAACTATTCCAACTGACTTAAACAATACGACTTACACGGTATGATTTGACTTATACGCTTCGACTCATACTTGAGTCGTCTTCAGTATGAGAGAGAACGAGCTGAGTGAAATGGAGTGCTAGAAACATCGTGTCACATGGATATGAAAGAATTTTAAAAACTAATGATCGGGGAAGGAGAGTGGGGGTGATTATTCGATACTCAAGAGTAGTATCTGGCATAGGTTTCATTGTGCATCATTTTCGTTGTATGAATTGAAGTGTTCTGAAAGTGTATAGATTTCTTTGATTTTCAAAAATTTTTTTAATTTGATTCTCTTTTTTTGACATTCAATCTATGTATCTAGAAATTCGCCATTGTTTTTTCGTTTAGGCTGAAAATGCATGCAACATTCTTGGAATTGTGAGCAGTATGCGCCTTGATCGGTATGCTCACTTTTTATTTTTCTCTGATTGACGTCAGTGAGAATTCACAAATTTTATGGTTACTAGTATTCCAGTCATTTGTGGGAAGGACTGTAGCGTGGCCATTAGGCTTGCTTTTCGCTGAAGGGGCCTGACTGGACAGTTTACCTCAGGTCATCAACGCCTGCCCTGATTCTGAACCTCTGCGAAATGAATCACTATCAACTTAAAGACAGTTTTTTTCTGTTCCCACTCATCACCACGAGATCTCCAACCGTGGGCTAACCATCACAATCATCAACATGTTTATCAGCATCACCATAATCTTCTTCTTCTTCTTCTTCTTCTTTTTTATCGCCTTGCGGCATAAGATTAACTTGAGTCTACCCAAAAAACACTACAAGCAGGCTTTTGATTTTTGATGCCTAGCCATATTTGCTACTGTGATCACTTTGTCACACTTTTTACATTTTGTTCTGTTTATTCTATATGTTCTTGTTGACAAAATGTGAGTCCCATACAATTCTTTGTCATCATCATCATCATTATCATCATCATCATCATCATCATCATCATCATTGTCTTCTTGAAATTTCAACCTCCATTATTATTGTCTCTGTCATCGTAATGATCATGCCGTCAGTCAGCAATTTCGTCGTTACTATGGTGGCAAAATGAACAGTTTGTCTTTTAGTTTCATCCATATTTAGTTCATGATGCTGAATTTCGTTAATTTTCAGGGGTGGCATGGTTCAAAAAGACGAACAATATATTTTTATTCATAAAACTATTTACGAGTATTGGAAGGATCTCAAGTCACATTCGCCCTCGTTGAGCAGCATTTTACCTGCAGGCGTCGAACATGCTCAAGAAGCTATTGAAGAAGATGACGAAATCGGTGGACAGCATTTTGTTTGGTAGGAATGTTCATAAAGAAGTCACACTCAGTAGACTGGTCGCTGAAGTATCTTCTTGCAATCCCTCTGCGGAGCCAACCATGCAGAAATGAGATCTTTCTCTTCGTATGCTAAGTATTCCTTTAAGATGCAATTTCTGTATGTTGTATGCTACATCTCTTTGCGTGGTCCTCACCAGTGATTGAAATTCTGTCATGTTAATTTTGGCCTTTGATTGGCTTATCAGGAAAATCATGTTTCACTATGGTGATGAGAATTACAGTATTTTTACATGGAAACACATAGGAAAAATTAGACCTTCTCAAAACTATAGTTGGCAGTTTCAAGAGGTGTATTGCCCAGCCTTACCGTTGGGTAGTAATTTGCCGTAGATGCTGAAGGAATTAATAATTTCATTTGATTTCAAAAGAAAATGCTACTTGAACGTACATATATTAGAAGGAGGTATGGGAGTAATTCATCAAAATCCTAGGAATTCTTCATAAAATAGTATTATTTAAGTTCTATCCTCCTTTTTGCTCTCTACTCGAATTCTTGGAAAACGTAGCGACTTTGATGATGCAGCACATTCTTTTAAGAACTTAAGAAATGTTGAAATAGTTTTTCGAAAATATTTACTGGCATGGTATAGTACATTGTTTTTAATTTGTTTACAAAATATCTCTACTGTACACTTTTTTAATAAGCAACCAGGGCTGAACTCGGATCTTTTTTGCAACTTGACTCCTAATCAAAGAAATTTTAAGCAGCTAAGTACAAAAGCCGAAAATCAGACATTTGGCACTTGACGTTTGGCACTTGTCGTTTGGCACTTGACGTTTGGCTTCAGGTTATTCTGTAACTTGATTCAACTACATGCAATCATGTAGGTGCCAGAAGTTGTCATATTCCTCCTGGCTTTTAACCAGCGGAGAAGTTTGGCGTACCATTGGTTTTCAGATATTTGAGCTCAACCATCGTACAGTTTTGGTTAGGGGCAAGTTAGTTTATTTCTTAAGATGACACATCGTCCTATAGTTTTGTGAAGTGTGGAAGAATTTTCTCTATAGGTGCTAGTAGTTGTCTTTCTTTGTGCCAAAGAGCTCATAGGCAGCAGGAGCAGAAGTTGTCAAAAAATTTTCAGCAACATTGAGAGCTTATCCTGAATCCTGCTTATTAAGAAATTTGTATATAAACAAAGTTGTGAGTGAAATCAGAATTTTATTTTGGAAGAATAGAAGAGTTTATATTCTCAGTAATATATTTATTGGTATTATTTATCACGAGAAAGCCCTTCATTCATAGAAAGTAAAAGAAACATTTAATTTTTTGTTTATCGTAAATTCCTGCTTTGTTCCCCCGAAGTATTTGATAACTGGCGTGAATAAATTTCCTTTATTTGAAAGATTTGCATGTAGCCCCAGTTCTACTCAAGAGTACCGAATAATTGGGGGCTGGAAAATTCTCGAAAATTTAGTAATTGGGGGATTGTAAATATTAGAAAATTTTATAAGTTGGGAGTTGGAATAATTGGAATAACTCTTATATTTATATCATTTGCCTGACGATTCCAACTAAAGTGGGCACGTTGTCCATTATTAAATGTAATCGATTTTCATTCTTGGTGCACATTTGGGGCAAATTATAAATTCACGTCCTCAAAATGTTGGAATATTAATAAGTGGGGGGAGGGGTGGAATAAGAGGGGGATTGGAAATGGGACAATTATTCGGTACACCAGAGTAGGCAACCTCTCCAAGTTGTCCTTGGAAGCGATTGCAGGTTTAAATTTGAGATTTCTCCCATATGCTTAGTTTGTATTTCAAACACCAGAATGAAACATCCTCTGTAAATAAGACGAAATCTTGTTTATTATTAGTTTCACCTATTCGTGAGTACTATCCTACCTTGTCCCACCTTTTCCATCTGTTGAAATTTGTTTATACTTTATCACCTGTCCTGCTTAAGACCTGAACGATAATTATTTTGTTTGATTTCAGAACTGAACAGCCCAACATTTTGAAATTCATAGGCCACACCTTTAGAAGGAATGAATGTACCATACAGAAGATCCCTTTATTTCGCAAATATACAGTCCAATTCCACAAATTTCTCTCTCTCTCTCTCTCTCTCTCTCTCTCCAGTCATTCAATCATTTTTCTTGTATTTTAGATATTTAGTTCACACGGGGTTGTGTAAATTTGTCTCAGTGAATTACCTTTTCGTCCTTCTTGTTCAAGATTGGATTTTTAACAATAAATCTTAATATTTTGTTATATATTGATGTAGTAAGATCTATGAAAGCTGTTGCTTCTTTTCACTTTCAATCTAAGCTGCGTCATTTCTTTCTAGATGTTATTTTCAATACAGACATACAACTTTATTCCAACTTTGTTATTCACCAATTGCAACCCTATTTACAGTATGCTTTATCCTCCACCATTCACATTCAAACGTCATGTGCTTGCCATCTGTTAATAATGATAATTTCACATATAGGCACTTTTCATTTCCAGTTATCTTCCAGCCAGAATCAGACTATAGCAGTAATTTGAGCAGAAAATCATTGAGATTTAAGCACTTTTCATTTCCGGTCATTTTCCTGTCAAAATCCAAGGTTATAGCTTTACTTTCTGCAGCAAATCGTAAGCGTTTAAGCGATTTTTATTTCCGGTCACTTTCCAGTCAAAATTAAAGGCTATAGCCTTACTTTGTACAAAAAGTCATTGACATATAAGCACTTTTCATTTCCTATCATTCTCCTGTCAAAATCAAAGGCTATAGTCCTACTTTGTGCAGAATCTCATTGAGATTTAAGCCCTTTAATTTTCCGATCATTTTCCAGTTAAAATCATGGGCTATAGCCTTAATTTGTGAAGAAAATCATTGACATTTAAACAATTAATTTACAGTTAAAATTTACACTTAAAATCAAGAGATATAGCCTTACTGTGTGCAAAATGTCATTGACATAGCAGTTTTCCATTTATTGTCATCTTCCAGCTAAAAAAAGACATACCCTTATCTTGTGCAGAAAATCAGTCACAATTAAGAACTTTCATTTCCTGTCATTTTCCACTTAAAATCAAAGGCTATAGCCTTACTTTGTGCAAAAAATCATTGACTTATCAGCAGTTTTCCATTTCTTCACATTTTCCAGCTAAAAATAAAAGATATACCCTTATCTTGTGCAGAAACTCAGTGATAATTAAGAACTTCATTTCCTGTCATTTTCCAATTAAAATCAAAGGCTATAGCTTTACTTTGTGCAGAAAATGATTGATATTTAAGCCACTTTCATTTCCGGCAATTTTCCAGTCAAAATCAAGGGCTATAGCCTTACTTTGTGCAGAAACTTAATGACATTTAAAAACTTTTCATTTCAGGTCATTTTCCACTCAAAATCAAAGGCTATAACCTTACTTTGAGGAGAAAATCTTTGGCATATAAGCACTTTAAATTTCCGGTCATTTTCCAGTTAAAATCAAGGGCTATGGCCTTACTTTGAGTAGAAAATCATTGATAATTTACACCCTTTCATTTCCGGTCATTTTCCAGGTACAATTAAAGACTAAAGCCGTAGTTTGAGCAGAAGATCATTGACATTGAACCACTTTTCATTTTCGGTCATTTTGCAGTTAAAATCAAAGGCTATAGCCTTACTCTGTGCGAAAATCATTGACATTTAAGTCCTTTTCCTTTCCGGTCACTATCCATTCGAAATCAAAGGTCATAGCCTTACATGGTGCAGAAAAATAATTGACAGTTAAGTACTCTTCATTTCCGGTCATTTTACAATCAAATCAAAGACTATAGTCTTACTTTGTGCGAAAAGTCATTGAAATCTTAGCCCTTTTCATTTCCGATCATTTTCCAGGTAAAATTAAAGACTAGCCATTGTTTGAGCAGAAAATCATTGACATTTAAGCACTGTATATTTCCGGTAATTTTCCAGTCAAAATCAAAGGCTATAGCCTTACCTTGAGGAAAAAATCTGGCACATTAGCGCTTTAAGCTTCTGCTTATTTCCCAGTTGAAGTCAAGGGCTATAGCCTTAATGTGACTAGAAAATCATTGACATTTAACAACTTGCCAATTCCGGTCATCTTCCAGGTAAAATTAAAGACTATAGTCGTAGTTTGAGCAGAAAATCAGTGACATTGAAGCACTTGTCATTTCCAGTCGCTTTCCAGTTAAAATCAAAAGCAATAGCCTTACTTTGTGCAGAAAGTCATTGACATTTAAGCCACTTTCATTTCCGGTCATTTTCCAGTCAAAATCGAAGGCTATAGCCTTACTTTGAGGACAAAATCTTTACATATAAGCACTTTAAATTTCTGGCTGTGTTGCAGTTAAAATCAAGGTCTATAGCCTTACTGTGAGTATAAAATCATTGAAATGTAACCGCTTTTCATTTCCGGTCATTTTCCAGTCAAAATCGGAGGCTATAGCCTTACTTTGAGGAGAAAATCTTTGACATATAAGCACTTAAAATTTCTGGTTATGTTGCAGTTAAAATCAAGGGCTATAGCCTTACTGTGAGTATAAAACCATTGACATTTAACCACTTTTCATTTCCGGTCTTTTTCATTTGATTTTTGTGAGAAAGTGTGTCAAGGGGTGGGTGGGTTGTTTTTGCAGTTTGATGTCGCATTTTTTAAACAACTCGATGTTTAGCACGTCTTGCTTCACAATCTGGCCATTTTTCAGAAGAAATTTGGCTTCAAGTCTAAAAATAATCTGGCAATCCTATTTTGATGCCAATTTGAGGCCAAAAAGACAACAAACACATTATTATGAGTACAGAAAAACATCCTATTGAAATTCATAATGTGACATCACACATTGGGGGTGGGTGGGTAGTTTTGAATTTGTGACAAAGCGTGACAGGGAGTGGGTGGGTATCTAAAAATGCCAAAACTTGTGTGACATAATATTTGAATGGCCCCATTGCAGTCTTTTTAAGGATAAATTCATCAACCTTTAGGTACATATCTTTTCTAGTTGTTTATCCGTTAAAGTCAAAAGCTATGATGAAAGTCAGTTGTAATAAAATCAGGTACTTTTGATCACTTTTGTGAATGCAATGTAAATGAACTCATTATTTCCAATCATTTCAGATAATAATTCATGATGTTGATGAGATCCAAAATTTATACTCTTAAGGTGTCTCGTTCGAGGCTGCTTGAAAACCAGTTCCTATTTGAAAAGGTTGTTAAGGAGACAGTTGATAATAAATCAACTGCCACCTTAATAAGCCGCTTCTTTAGTAAAGAGAAAACTAATTAAGCCAGCTAAAAGAAGAAGCTACTTTTCATGATATTAGAAGCTTTGAATTATGCAAGAAATAAGTAAGCTTTCCCAGCTTTTTAGATATTACTACGCTCTTGACTTTTGCATGCCGAAAAAGCTGGGAAAAGTTTTCTCATGATAGAGTATGGAGCAGATTTCTATCAAATGTAAATCGAGGTGCACTTTATGTGCAACGAATGATGCATAAACAGTGAACAAAAAATGAGACAAAGTATGTTTGTGCAGGAAATATTAGAAGCCACTCAGCACTAGCTTTCAGTAGAATCGAGAAAAATTGAGATAGTCATTTTAAGATGATAGCACGATTAGCTTAATAATGGATAAATGTCAATATGGGCAAAAGTTGATGCTAAGGATTGAGTGTAGCATAATATTATTTGTCAACATTTTATACTCCTCAACTCAAAGACGTCGAGGGCGAATCGAGAGAATATAAATTCAATTTAATATTGATTATAATCTTTGGAACCTAAAATACGGGGGAGTGTAATAAGGAGGTGGTTTGGGGGTCAATGCTCAATAAACAGAATGAAGTCCCAAACATTTCAAAATAGTGCAATTAGCTGTTAACATTGCATAAGTGTAAGGTAAATAATTTGCTTTGATTTCCTTATTTGTTAATATTCATTTGCGTTCACAAAGTCAATGTGTTTCATTTACTTATCCTTGTTATACTTTGAAATCTTTAAGTTAGTAGTACTGCGGATTGGATTTTTTCAAAGTTGCTTAGTTGGGGTGTTTTAATTAATGGGAATGGGTGGTGAATATCAAAAATTTGCAATTGGGGCGAGGGCCCCCCTACTATTAGGTGCCAAAGAGCAGATATCATATAAAAATAATGAATGCTAAACGTTGTTTATAAGAAAAAGCTATTTGGCTTCAGTCTGAATGTTTCTTAATATTTGATCAAATCCAGCCTTAAATGCTTCTTAAATTTAAAGACTTTCAATGGCAATAGCAACCGAGATTAGGCAACTGTGATACAAGAAAGATAATGTCCAGGCTTTGTGAGGTATGCTATGGATGTTTATTCTATCTTTTTGCTAATGTGAGCAAACAGTTACTAGTAAAAACAGTTGTTGCAAGATATAAGTTAAAACTCATCCTGCCTATATTTATTTCAATGTTTCTTAATTTTGCCAAATTTCAGCCTCATGTTTCTTATAGACATCTTTCTAATAATGAAAATACGTTTTATAGATGGCATATCCGCTGTACTACACCAAAAATTCTGGCTGTGGCCTCGCAGCAACATCAAAGTAGTTAATGTGAAAATATTAAAATCCGAACATAATTATTGCCAAAGATTTCATTAGTATAAGTTGTACTGTCGAGCTAGGATGGGAAAGCTATGACACAGTGCTACCTGGAAGTGCTAGCATTGAAGATATTTAGTTTGGCTGTAAAGGAAAGAAGCATAAATCTGGAAAAGGAGGCTAATAGTAGTATACTATAGGTAGGCTCTTCTTGCTCTATGCAGATTTGCTTTATTTCGTTTGCTTGGCAAAGTAGATTTATCAGAAATTAAACATAAGATGTAGTCTGTGTATTGTTCTGGTTTCTCAAACATTCGCTACTTCTGCTGTGGGTATCAGCAGATGGAATCCTAGCCGAACTACATGGCCTACTGAGGCTCAAAGAGTCTTGCTCATTCTGTTTCCTTTGAAGGACTTGTAAGAATGCTTTTCGAAACTGTCTGCTTCCAATCCCATAAATCAATGGGTTTAAGCAAACCTTAAGATCCACGAGGGTTACTATTAATAGCAAAACGTCTCCGGGGATTGGAACAGCTTTTGATAAGTTCAAGATATTTACCACCATAGCTGGGAACCAGCAAACTATATATGCAACAACAATGGCAAACATCACTTTTGTGACTTCAAGTTCAACGTCAGATCTCCTCCTTTTCTTCCTTTTATTTCCTTTCAATTCGTTACTCCCTTTACATTCTCTCTCAGCATCTTTCGTATTAGGAGCATCAAGTGCAAGATGTTTTCCATGCTGTTTCAACTCAAAGGAAGAACTATCTCTTTTAAAACTCTTTCCTGGTGTTCCAACACTAGTTTTTTCAATATTACAGTTAGGATTAGTTTCTCTTCCTGTCTGGATAACCTGTGGACACTGTTTAGCTATTTTCTCATCTTTTTTTGCATCGGTAGCAGCCCTTGTTACCATGATTTTTGGTGGAGAGGTTACTGACCTCCCTTTACGACCAAGCCTTGGCGTAATTGAACGACTGTGATCTCTCAGCCTTCTGAAGATATTGTAATAGCAAAAAATGAGGACTGGGAACGACAGTCCAACATTGAACATATAATAAATGGAACGGAAGGCAATGTTTCTCTCTGCCCAAGTTACGAAGCATGCGCCGTGGGATTGACTGTACGTGTACTTGCCTAGGCCAATTACAGGCAGGAGAGCAAGTAGCAATGTACCACTACAAATTACAGAGCAGTATATCAATGTTCTTTTTATGGTAAAAATTTTGCCAAAGCTTCTTGGCTTCACTACTTTGAAATAACGAACAGTAGCAATTGCCGCCAACAGCACAGCTGATTGACATGAGCCAATTACTCTTAGAATGCCAGTTATTTCACAAAATCCGTCACTCATTGAGTTTGTTCCTTGCGCTTGATTCACTGCTTTTATGGTTAATGTGAAGGAGGCTTTTGTGAGATCGACAAATGCCAACTGCAAGACGAAGATATTGGTGATTGTTCGAAGAGAGCGAACGGAGAAAAACGCAGCGATCACCAAAATATTACCAAATGTTCCAAAAAATGCGAAGAGGCTCGAAGCGATGATATTGACATTAATTGCAGCTTCTGAGTATGTCATTTTGTCAATGTGTAAAATTTAAGTAAAGAGGTTAACAGCAATCTCATAGAAGACAAACCGGTTAACACACTTGAAAATTGTGATATGAAGACTGGAACATATCAGCAAAATCTTTAAATGTCATTTGACTTGCGATTGCTTCTTCAATGTCTGCATTTACCATGTAATTCTTTCATAAAATTGAAATAAAATAATCATTATTGAAAGTTATGAAAAATTACAAGGATAAGATAGTCAGAGTAGGGTAAACAAATGCAATGAGAGTACTGTCACTATTGCTATGCATCGAAGATTCCCCACTTAATTTCTACGAAATTTGTAAAGATCCAACTTTTGCCATCTGCTGAATTGAAACATGTAGCAGATCGTGTAACGGTACAGCATCAACGCTAATTGCTGGCTCCTTAGCATCACAAAGCTAAGCTATTGAATACTAGAGAGACAGAGTAGCTTTCTTATCACACTGTCTCCAAAGTTTTCCCCAATCAATGCGAATGGGAAAGGGAAAGATAGCAATAGATAAAACTTAAATAAACTCCACATGAGAGTTTATACTCATTCAACATAGTAGGATTATTGCTTAACGGCATTTTTATAAAAACAGGTTTCGACGTTCCGGTCCTGATCAGTTTATAAAGATATAAGCTAATATAAACTGATATAACTTTATAAACTGATGAGTACCAGAACGTCGAAGAATGTTTTTATAGAAATGACGTTAAAAAATAATCCTAGTGTGTTGAAGGAGTATAAAGACTTATATGGAGTGAGCTATAAACAATTTTTAAACAAAAGTTTTCATCATGTATTCAAACTCCTTTCTTGCCACAGCAACAAAGATATCTTCATGATGATGTAGAATGCGTCTGTGAAAAATGACACGTACAGCTTTGAAGCAAAGCACACATTCTGTTGTTTTCCCTCGATTTTATGCTCATCTTGTCGTTGGAAATGACAAGCCCTGTCCTGTTTTCTTTCATGAAAGCGAAAGCGGTCTGCTGAACCTAGCAACAAACTCTGACTTTTAAAACTGCTTATGACGTCAATCAACCAGAAATGTACCCGCATATGAAAGTTTCTTCACAAGAAACTTAATCAACTTAAGAACTTTTAGAATTCTTGGGATTTACTGGTAGCCTATTCAGTAGACAAGTAATTTGATTATTTTGGCTTAAAACATTTGAATTCGTCTACAAAAGCCACATGCTTACCGTTTCATAATTCTGAACAAAAAATTAAGCCATTTCATAACGTCTTGCTAAATCTTGCTGTATATTATTATTTGATTATGGTGAAAAGAAACTAAAACTATAATGAATTAAAGTTCTGGAAGTTCGGCTTCTGTGCAATGGCTTTTCACCCTGGTGAGCATGTGTATAATGGAAAATAATATAAATGAAATGCAATTCTTTGCAAAGCAAATACTAACAAGAAAATTTATCAAAACAATGAAAGACTCTCCATAGTTTGATACAAATCCAAGATAAGAAGTGCTTGATGAATATAAACATAAGACAAATGAGCCCACCTATAAGTGAATTAATGTAATAATTACAACTAAATATAATAGCAAGATGTTAGATATTCTTTTGATGAACTTACAATGACGACAGAGCCTTGGTAACCGAAGAGCTGTGATGTGCAGCGAGATGGCGAATGAGGGCAAAACTACTGCCCTCTCCAATTGTTGCAAAAAGCACAGCACAAAAGAATCAACATAAAGCTTCTTATCTTTTTCTGTGCATAAAAGTTCTTTTCTCGTTCAACAGATAAAGCGTTATCTGCCAAGAAGTTTTGTGCTGAAACAGCAGGAGACAGAAGGCCAAAAATATTTAATCGACCGCAGACAGTAGTACAGTCTTCATCTGAATGACAACAATGTCCATATTGTATTTATGCAGCCTTAGAGGATTTAATTTTGTAGGATGATTAACATGCCATGCAAAACTCCAATCGAAAATCAAACTTACCCACTCAGCGCAAAATAAATTATTACTGTTTATTGTCCGTCTAATTCTGTTGTCTACATCAACAACCGAAACCTTAGCAGCAGTTGACTGATATCAGAAGCATGGAAATTTACAGTAATGAACTGCGACAACAGGAAACTGCTGGATAAATGCCATTGCAAAAGCACGCACAAAGACCATAGATTATAAGCTTCAGTTTAAGCTATATCTTTCTGGCTTCAGACAAAGCTCTTCTTTTACATCGTGTTTTTCCAGCTTGTCCATCTTGTGTAAACATGACCTATTTTTCAGTGATAGGGCCTCTTGAGCTATCATTTATTCTATCACAAAGAATGCATTTTCGATTTAGAAGCAAATGACAAATAAAGCAGAGATAATGCATTTGAGCAAGGCTTGAATTCTCACGAATATTGCTCCTGCAACGCAATGAGTCAACAATTCCTTTCACATGTTTTTTGTCATCTGTTGAAGGTTAGCAGTCTTACATTATTGCTAGGTGCCGCTACGAAGGCAGTTCTGTGCAGTTGCATACAAGCGAAATCAAAGATTTATGATTGTACTAATGATTGGTGGTTATGGATAAAATTACTTATGGGGGATGTCAGATATGTGCAGACACACTTTCTGTTGGGGAGGGGTGCTTCTTAACCATTTGATAACTATTGTTACAAAAAGGGTCACGGAAAAAACTGTTCCCAATTCTCTTGCAGCATGGCCGACATTTTGATCACCTTTCTTGCAATTTGTAGCATATTGGGAGTGTGACGTCCCCACGCCCCCAATAAGCACATCGCTGGGGAATGTCTTCAGAAACAAATGCAAAGAAGACACATGAGTCTGTGGTTGCTGAATGAAAATAATGTATCCACAAAATGATTTAAATAGAAAAATACGAAACATTATAATAACAAATAGCGACTTACTACACAAGTAAATAGCCATATCATATGTGTTTAAAAACCTATCCCCCTTACTTATTCATTTATTTACAGCTAATCTTAAAGTTAAGCTAATTCAATATTATTGGTCCTACCACGCCGTATTATCACCTTCTGCTGCATCAAGCACATAGAACCTACCGATTTTGTCAACATAGTCGGCTTCTTGCGCTTCATCAGAGTATGCTTTAAATTGGTCTTCTTCTGGGCTTGCATCTTCAGTGGGTTCGATTTCATCGTAGTCAGAAAAATATTCAAAATTCCGTGATGAATCCTTAAATAGAGAAAAAATAATGATAGTAAAAGGAGGGAAGAACTTTTGAACGTTGTCGCAAATATGGTGGACTATCAATGATTTTGGTAGGGAAATAATTTAATTTGGTTGAACAGAAGAACTGCATGATGACAGCTGACTATGATGAAAGCTGACTATGAAAATCACTGTGGATGACAATGATGATAAAAATGCTTATTACACAGAATGAAGAATGGCACTACATATACCTGACTTCTTTCTTTTTCATGTTTTCGTGATGCGTAAGCTGTAGTTGGAATCATCAATTTCTCTTTCATTACTTCTTGAGAAGGGGCTTGTTGCGAAGGCGTAGGTTGTTGATGTTGAGCCTCCTGAGGAGGCGCTATCGCTGCATTTGCTGTTGGCGGTTTTTCCTCCTCTGGCTTAGCATCCTCTTGACCAGGAAGTTTGTGCTCAGGAGGAAGAGGTTTGTGGTCTACTGGTTCTCCCTCAGCATCTATCCATGGACTCCAAACTCCACCATGATTTCTTGGATTAGCATTTGGATCTTCGTCATGTTTATATCTAGGAGGCACCATCTCTTTTTTGTAATTTTCCAACTTCGCTTTCAGTTGTTCAAAAACATCATTTTTAACTTGAGACAGATCGTGGTATTCACACGGATCGTGCCTCATATTAAATAAACATCCATTTGTACAGTCAGGTGCTTCTGCTGGTTTCCTTCCACATTTAATCATGGATGTTCGTTCCACTTTTGAATTTCTTTCCAGAGAATCGTATTGATCTCTTTCATAGTCGGGTGGATTAAACCAATCTGTAAACTCATCAGCTAAAATATAGACGCCCAAATGTTCATGCAGAGAAAATGGATTGATAGATATGACTTGGAAGACTTGTAATAATGAAAGTATAGCAGCATGGAAAATGATTGGATATCAAGAGACAAAAGAATTGGAAGAAAGATCAATATATAATAGAAGATTGAAATACTGAACGAATGAGCAAATAACAGACAAAGAATGAATGCTATAACGGAAGACTAAATTATTAAAGTTGCAATCATGAAAATGACAATACCTTGGTTTAGTAAGATGAAACTTTTTAAGAAACCATTAAGGAGATAAAAATCTTTCCAGAAGAAAATGGATTCTGTTAAGAAGATGTAAATATGCCGCAAGAGTAACATTCAAATAAAAGTTTGAGCTTACGTTCTTGAAATACAATTTTCCATTTTCCAACTCTTAAGCCAGAATTTTGATATACCATATCGTCAATATTCAAAAGCAACTCATTCCTTGAGGATTTTCTGTTATCTGATAAATGGTCCCACACATTTTTACCATCACTTGATTCTTCCGGTTCACCACCGGCCAAAGAGAGAATTGTTGCGTGCCAATCCGTAATATGGAGCAATTCTTTTGAAACTCTTCTCTTCTTTTTCAGAAGAGGACTATTTACAAAACTAGCAGCACGAATTCCACCTTCAGGGAAAAAAATTCTGGAGTGAAGGCCTTCATTATCAACCAGAACACAAGGTTTCAATTTTCAATTGGTTCAACATTTAATTTTACCAAATAAATGACAAAATAGATGCTGAGCATTTCAAAGAAACAAAGAAGAAGACTGAACAGAAATACCTTCAAAAAGAGAAGTCTTTATGCCACGAAATGGATAATTGCTGGCATGGTTTGAGTCAAAACCATTTGAAGCACCACCGTTATCAGTTGTAAACATAAAAATTGTATTTTCTAACATTCCAGCGTCTGTTAATGCATCGTATATCTAGGAAAATTTTTGCAAAAATTAATTAAGCTTAAATTTTTTCTGGATTTACTGGCAATCAGCAGCACTCAATCAAAGAATCCATTTTAATGGGATCGACAAATGAATGTTTCAAAGAATTAATAAATCACTCAATCAATCAATCAATCAATCAATCAATCAATCAATCACCCAATGAATAGTCCAATCAGTTATGTAGGTCAATCACACACCAATCAAGCTATAAAACTACCCACCCGTCCTACGGATTTATCTAGCGATGCAACCATTGCTAAATACATCTTCCTTTGAGGATGCTTTACGTCTTCAAACATCTTTTGTTCCTCCTCAGGGGCCTGTAGTGGGGCTTTTGAATTAGCGCTGTGTACAGCTAAATGGGATACCAATAGGAACAATGGATGTTTTGCATCGTGATCCATGATTCTGCTTATTGCTACATCTGTAAACATTTCTGTTGTATAATTTCCCCATTCATTCATGACTGGCTATAGTGAAAAAGGAAATAGACATCAACCTCAGCATTTGAAAACAAGAAGCAAATTAAATATATCTTCAAACAAGAATGACAGAAGAGAACATTCAGAGCATTGAATATTGATGATAACGATGGCTATTGATGATAGACCAGGTTTCCCAACTTGAAATGCAAAAAACAAGGGGAGGAAAAAACATGAAAAGAAAGATCGAAAAGATGGATAAGGAGACAGAATGCAGAAAAGCGGCACTTGGTTTACTTTTCTGAATCTTTTTTGGTAGATCTTCTAGGCCTACACACACTGGAATGTTGCTAATACTTGCACCGATCCTCCTGATTAACCGAAGTGTTTTGGAAGCAATCTCAAAGGATAGAGGAAATCGTTGTGTACAGTTAGTCCCATAGTTCATAATAAAATGTTTTCTAATTGTAATCTAATTCAAATTTAATTGCTCTATTTCAATCGTGTTGTTAAAATTAGTTTCTTTCTGATGTTGTCAGATGCTGATTTAGTTGTAGAAGGGGAGTACCTAATACTGATGGGCTGGAAGTAGTTTCGGTTGAAATATTGTCAAGGTGGAATTAGTATTTTAGTCAAAATGAAAATAAACTCATAGGAATGGACCATTCGATAAACCAAAAGAAAAGCAATTGGATATACCAAGAAGATGTAAGTAGTTCTTTCGTTTGACAAAACTTGCTTAATTATTCATGGATTCTTCAAGTTTTCCTTTTTAAAAAGAAACAGCGAAACAAGAAAGAAAGCTATCCCGTTTTAAAAATGTTGTTGCTGACTGTGTAAATCATGATGCTTATAGATTAAATTTTTGGACAGCTGCATTTCAAGGAATTCATTACCACGGAAACAGCAATCAACGTAATCAGATCAAATGTGTTGTGCAATGCTGGTATACAAAACTCTGATTTTCTGAAGAATGGACAATTTTACTCGAGAATTATCAAATGCATGGTTTCCATCAGATCAACATTTGTGTTGGATTTAATAGAAACTACATCCACAAAGTGTAAATATACATGTGCTGCTATTTTCCTTTAGACATCAAATATCGCCTGCAGATATAATTGCTTGTATTTGCACGCAAACACTCTGTTTTATTGCAAACTCAAAATGCTATCCAAACTGCTGGATTAGACCAAAGATTTGCAGTGAAAAGTAATTTGATTTTAAGGAAAACTCATTCAGTCCCTAAAAAAACCAAGAATATCTCATCTTTATGCTTAAGTATAATTACGTCATATTTGTTACGAATTATTAATAGTTCATTTCTGTGAAAATTATGAACATTTCCTTCATAAAACTTGCATGTTGCCCCTTGTTAGTTGCTTAGGCATGTTGTTTTTCATATATGCGTGTGTAGCAAGCGAGAATGGGAGGCAAGTGGTAAGAAGTTTTGATGGGACAAGGAAATCCAGCCCGGAACGAAATAATTCTAATCATGCAAAATAAGAATGCGATTTCATTACCTTTTCTCCATCCCGTAGGTCTAGCCCCATGAATGTACCAGCCTCACTTAGATGATCCCAAAAGTCTCCCCTGCCAGCATAGCAGCCGAAGTGAGACTGAAAGCCTCTTTTAAGTGGTAAATATGGCGGAGAAAAAAATCCAAGATGCCACTAAAAAATAATGGGCAAAGATATAAAGTGAAGATCAAACTCTAACAGCAATTAATTGTATCTTTGGTCTACAGGTGCACATTTGTTAGAATTTAAATACAACGTGGTAGAGTCATTTGGTTCATCTATTTGTTTGCAAGATAAACTCTACTTAATTTTACAATATGTCTAGATCAAAACTATGACAATATTTATAAAATGTAAATATAAAAATATTCATAAAATATTAAATATGAAAATATTTATGAAATACAAATATAAAAATTGGCTGAGAAATATAAATACTTTTCCAACTAAATGCGTCTTGTAACCAAGGGATTGCAGTTTTTCTGGGAGTAATTTCTCTTCCAGGCCAAGGCCCCAAGGTTGTGATGTCATAATAACACTTGACTGCATTCCTAAGAAAAAAGCAACAACTCTGCAATGAGATGAATTTTGTCCAGCAACACTAGCAATTGGTAAATAATGCTCTTAAACTAAAGAGAGATAGTGCTAGCAAGAATCACATGCTTCAAATTGCACAATGAATTTAGCTCTTTTCCTATCAACATGAAAGATGCAAAAAACAGTTAATTTGTCTGCATACCATTTCTGATTGGATATCTGCCAGTTAAAAGTGCGCTTCTTGTTGGAGTGCAGATTGGTTGAACATAAAAATTATTGAGGATGACACCTTCAGCAGCAAGTTTATCTATGTTTGGGGTTTTCACTTCCGGTGATCCGTGAAAACCTACGTCATCCCAGCCCTGGCATGGAACGCACAATAATAAAACAACTTCAGAAAACTGATGAAAATAATTTAGGAGTTGAAATGTTAGCAAAAAAGATTGGAATAAAACAATATTTTTTTTGCAAGTTGGCGTAACAAAATAAAATGATGAAGATAATTTGAAATACAAGGCAGGAAGGAGACTGAAATTGGATACATTTTTAATATCACAATGAAAGTACAAAACTATTTCAAATTGTCATGGGTGTGGCTAATTTAATGCAGTTCAACAAAAGCAAGGTATATTATTGCATAATGCAATTCAAATAAATACGATGGAGTAAGACACAATTATTACAATACAAGAAGAAAAGGACTAGAAGAAGCAAAATAGGAAAAAAGAGGACACCTACCAAATCATCAGCAACCACAATTATAAAATTTGGCCTCGTTGATTTCTTGGAAGCTTCTGCTGCACTGAGGCATACGGCTAGGCCCACTAGAAGTAACATGGTGCACTGCATAACTCAAGTGTTATTGTTTGAACAACACCATTCAATGCTGGCCTACGATTGGAGAGATGGGAATAAAAATTAGAATCCACGAGAGTAATTTGTAGGATAATTAACTAAAAAAATTATCTCGAAATCTTTGAGACAATATTGCTAACTATAGAAAAACATCGCAAGGAATTGTGGAATATCAACCTCAAATCGTAGAGGAAAAGAAGTCAAGATTTATAATCTTCTAGATGCTTAACGCAAATACACTAAACATACCAGATAAACAATGGACAAAAGAAGACAAGAAAGTGTTATAGGACATAAAGTAACCAGCATGACGCTACAGCAAAGAACTTGAAGCGATTATTCAAAGATATGGACATTGAAATAGGTGGAAGCGGAAAAAATGTAAAAGTACAAACCATTTGCTTCCTATTGCAAGCTAAATCGAATAAAATTCGAAATTAAATCTCTGGAATCATGATTCCTTTGCCCTGCTCATGGCATGTTGTTTGTAAACAAATTTATTGACTCTTCTGTACAAAAAATTGCACTTAGAAAGTTTATAGAGATCTTTGACTAATTATCATAAAAGTGACAATCTTGTCTCAAAGAAAAAAGTAAATATAAGAACGAGGTCATGAAGAGCAAGCCAGCAGAGTTCAAACACCGTGTAAGCAAATTTAGGTACCTGTATGACATCTAACTGCATTTGCATGATGGCCTATTGAAAAGAAAACCTGCACCCTGGTCTATCTCACCATTCCGAGAGTATTTAGTAATAAATTTAAATAGACTTTAATGGCAAACTATGTGATATGTTGTTGATGTGTATATATGATAGTAATGACAAATGACGATAGAACTAAGGAAAATACGAGAAACCTACAATGTGGTATTTTCATCTTTATCATTATTATAAACACCCAAACTTTCAAAATCATATATATCATATATATGTTACCACTAATACACAAACCCCTCACCATGCTAAGCACTAAACTTAACTTTAATTTAGCGAAATTGTTCCGAGGAATGCTGTAAAGATACTTACTAATGTCAAATTAGGTGAAAATATTCAAGAACCATTATGGAAAAGCTCAATAACGACTTGACATAAATACGCAAAATTAGTAGGGCCTACTTTGACATGGAATGCAGATAACTAAAAATAATTAAATTCTTTCTGGCATTTGGGCTTTGTGACAAAAGCAGAGATAAAGCGATTTCTATATTTCTTTATTGCTTTATAATGCATGTGTTCAAATGAAGCATTTGGTGATCTCTTAGGATCAAGCTAGCGAACAATTCTTATGAATGGTTTTCAGGTGGCCAAATTGCCTCGATAATTGTGGTCGCGAGCAATTACCTTTTACTTGGACCATATCTGTTTCAAAATATGTAGATACTTCGGCTCCAGATGCCAATAGAAATGCCTGTCGAAGGACCATTCTACAAAAGAAAATTTGATGCGTGTTTTATGTAGTAAGGTATGTTCATTTGGGAAGAATCTCTGATGCGAACTACTTCTATGGAATACTAATTTATCTTTTGTAGAAGTAGTCTACGGAGAAAGAGAAGGAACTAAGCTACAAGTATCGTCAAAGGGTAATAACATTAACAGAATATGAAAATGAAGAATAGTTTTGCAATATTGCTGATGGTTATATCAGGGTTCATAATCTTTAACAACATTGCTGGAACTTCAAGCATATCTGAGGCCGATGTAGGAAGGTTTTTGAAAGGGTATAACAAATACATGGCAATTCTAAAACATATATCGTTTCAAATTACTTATGGAATGGAAGCAGGATGGGTTGTTGGAAGAAAGAAGAGAATGGCAAACCTTCTGGCTAATAGAGTAGCTGAAAGTATAAGAAAACTGGACCGACGGGCAGATATGTTGTATGAAGAGGTAAAGAAGAGCCGTAAGGAATACCAAAAAGACATAAAGCGCCAGCTGATGTTAATTAATCAGGTTGCAACACCGAAAAATGTGCAACTCGCGAAGAAGTTGAATCGACTCCTGAAAATCATGGGGAAAATATACAGTGAAGCTAGGGTAAGTTTCATGCTTTCTTAAAATACGTGGCAAAACTAAGACAGTTTCCTAGCAGCAGCAAATCAGATATGAACTTGAAAACTAAAACAACTGTTGTTTATGCTAAATCTACACCTGCAAAAATGTTTCGGGATTCGAATGGTAGGGAGATAAGCTTGGGAAAGCAGAGGAGCAAAAGTGTGCCTGCTGAAATGTAATAGAATGTTTCCCAAGCGCTAATATGATAAAACAGAGAACAAATAAGCTACTCAAATATGCAGCATTTAATTTGAAAAGAGGAATATTTATTTGTTTGTGAGAAATATAGCCCCTGATAAGGGATGGAATGAAAATCTTTTGAACAACCCGGCATGAAAAGTATGACATTTTTCATGAAGATTTCGGCTGTGTAGCAAAAATTCCCAAGTGTGCAGGTGAGCAATGCCACGAAGCGTGCAGTATGAATTGGCAGATATGAATACACACTTGGCAGTCTAGAATCGGGATGGTATCCATTGTTATCCTCGTTTCTCACTTTCAAGCTGTTTAACTTATTTCTGCGCACAAATGCCCCCGGACCCCTCTAGAGCAAATACACTACGTTGTCACTGTGAAAATAAACTTTTCTGCTGAAGGCAGTATATAGGAACTGCGCCCATGGCTATTCATTCATTTTAGGACACCTATGTCATCAAGCTTATAGTGATTATTTGTTCCAAAAGTTCTTGTGTGCATCTGCCATACTTTCCATACAGGCAAAGAAATAGTTAGTAACCATCAATTTATCTGTATGGTTTTCTCTCCTGTGGTGGTCAGTGTCCTTTTACTTTTGTTTGCTTCCTTGCCCCAATGTCGTTCCAGCCTCCCTGTTCAAAAGCATGTAAAATTTATTAGTTAGTAAGAGCGCATGTGCATCTTTTCAAAGGCTGGTGATTTTGATGTTCAAACGATAGCAGTGCTACGAACAATATTAATTTAGACCTACCCCCTTGTAACTTATCTCCAGCAGCCTAGAAATTATTGGTAAAGAAATAATTGGTAATTCAATAAGACCGAGAGAGAGAGAGAGAGAGAGAGAGAGAGAGAGAGAGAGAGCGAGTGAGTGAGAGAGAGTGAGCGAGTGAATGAGTGAGTGAGAGACAGTTACGGGGGCTATCAAAATATCAATTGTATAGATAAAATGCTTGTTCTCAGTGTTACAAATGGAATTTGAGGAAGCAAAACCTCAAAGTAATATTTTAGAATGAAAATTTCGATGCAAAGCATACAAGAATCAATATCAATGCTACTTACAGAATTTCCATCTCAGTACACTTACTATATTTTCCAAACATATAGGTCCCATTGAAATTCAGAGGTACAACAAAAAAGCTTCAACTCAATCGTCATCTGATGCAAATAATGAAGAGAGTGTCGAAGAGAACACTTAATCTGATAAAGTGGGCCTGGAATGCGTGGCGCAGAGTTGTTGGTCCAAAAATTCGACCATATTACGTGAAATTCGTTCAACTCGCAAATAAAGGAGCACAGGATAGAGGGTACAAGGACTATGGAGAATTTACACGTTCAGGCTATGATATGGATGAGGATGATTTCAGAAAGAAGATGGCGCAATTATTCTCAGAAGTGAAACCATTATATAAAAAACTACACGCATATGTTCGATTCAAACTAAGGTATTTTCCTTTATCATTATTATTCACTAAACATAAACAATTGCACATGTACATGTTGATTCAAGCGTTTTCTCGGCCTGTGTATAAAGTCTTCTTCAAATAAAAACATTTTACAGGGTGACCCTCGGTTCCAAAGACATCGAAGAGAAAGGGATGATACCGGCGCAGTATTTAGGAATGTGGCCTGGTCATTGGACGCATTTATACAACTTAATGGTTCCATTTCCCAAAAAGAAAATCCCAAATGTGTCAAAGAAAATGAAGAAAGAAGGACTTTTAAAGAAGAAGATTATACGTTTAGCAGAGAAATTCTTTGTATCCATTGGTATGCTAAAATCTGTTTTAATATTACTTAAATCTAAGCTCTTATTCCAAAAATACAAGCGTGGCTTTGATACAGGCTAAATGTTGAAAGGCTATGAAAACTATGAAAAACTGAAAGAAATTGCTCGTAGAACCAAACGAGCTGTTATGAATTGCACCTCTGCGATGGAAATTTATTCCTTATCTCATACGCGAGGAGAAAGTTTCTTAAGACGTCAGACTGAAAATACTGGTAATTTTCTTTGCGCTAAAACAAAAGTTTTCATATCAAAATGTAGCGCGAAAATTGGTCTTTAAGCTTCAATGTGTACTTTTTTGATATCATGTACGAGACAAGCACAATATTGCAGATACTACAGCATACCCTTGTGCGATCAAATGAATGCCGTACTGAAGCACAGTGGATTTCATAGGAATCGTTGTTTTCAAACTGAAAATACTGGTTCGAAACTTGGAGAAAACACAGGAATAAGTCAAATAACGGAATTATCAATAGTAAATGGGGCTATTCTCATGTGTAACTTTTTTGACTTTTGCTCACATGAACGCAAACAAGAAGAAATCTGCTGAGAATTTTCCTTGCGGCCTATTGAAAACTATAGGTTCCGCAGTTGAATGAAAAGCTATACCTATTTGTCCAAGCACATTTTCACACGTGTATGCAGATCTATAAGGCTAAACTTTTGAAAGGGACAGCTTCCTCCTTCTGGCTTTTATTCTTTCTTGTGATTTTCCTCTTCTTTTCTGGTTTCTTCTTCTTTCCTACTTTTCCTTTCCTTCCTGTTTTCCTCCTTCTTTCTTGTTTTTCTTAGTAGATCTAATAATGACTCTTCCTTGTATTTAAAGGAATAGCTCAGATTTTCTTGATATTCATTGTCATCGGATAAAAAGGGATAATATTGCCAAGGTCCATGCAAATGGATGCTTTAATCTGAGCGAACTGCTATTACACAAACATTCAGATGTTATCCATAAAATT
>OLMO02000273.1:9641399-9655705 GCA_900291935.2 Cassiopea xamachana
TCATCAAATAGTTTATATCTTCCTCTGGAAAAAAAGTGAAATCAGCCATATCAACTCTCAAATTGAGACAACTTATTTCAATTCTACTTGTTTCCTAAATTTTTGCCCATTTATTTTCCTTTATTAAAATAAATTATTTCATTTATTATTTGCCAATTTTTTGGTGTTTCTCTATTGCAAAACCGTTCAAAAATTGATCAAGTTGCAATCAGTCCATTCAATTCCCACCATAATAATATTAATTTTTTGGACGAGGAGTGCTGGCGAGCATTATCCATAACTTCATCTTTGATGCTCGTTTACATCATCTATCATTAATAAATAGAAGTAAAATGTAATCATTTACAATCATTTACAATCAAATGGTTAAACAAACAGCGTAAATTACCATCATCATCATGTATTCGATCGATCAATTTCATGGCGTGCAAATATTTCGGTGTTGTGATGGATAGTGCGATTGTATCTCCAACGGATTCCGAAAATCCTTTGCTTGCTGCCCTTCTGTACACATAGGGCTGATGCACATAAGATAGGTAATACTGAATGTGACCCATTTCATGGTGTGCGGTAACCAGATTCTCTTGCGAAGGAGTTAAGCATGGCATCTTCATTCTGAATAAAAACAAAACAAAATTACGAGATTTCTCCCATTTGCTCACCGCAGATATTCCTAAATGTAGTGCTAACTGGTGGTCCTAACGTTGCACCAATTCTTGGTTGCAGTGAAAATGGTCTCGTACCATGCGCTACCTTAATCCATATCGTGTACTGCTAACGTCATTACTGGTACGAATGCAATGAAGGATAAAAGAGAATGTAAAATAAGACAATGTTAGTAAATTAATGTTGCTTTGCTCTTTGACGTTTCTCGGCAATCGATATTTGATATTCTTTACCTCTTTAATGCATAATGTTCTATCTCATGTTCTTTATTTTGCTAAAAAGTAGTGCCCACTATGTCCTTTTCAGTCCTTATTTAGAGATGAGGGGACCACTACTAGCAAAGTAATTAAAGGAGAACAGTAGGTAAAGCTTACCAAGAGGGCTGCAGATACGACCCATAGTGACATTTATCGGGTGGAATGGAATGGGAGAACAATACCAAGTACGTTATCAAGGAATCCTTTTTGATTGAGCTAAGAGACGAAGAAGACTAATGGTGAGTCGAATTATAACATGGTCATAGATGTACGCGCAGTAATTTCACTTTCTTGGCAGTATTGTTTAAAAATAGTTTGTTCTTACTTGGACTTAGCGTAGATAGAAAATTGGTGTTCGAAATTGCGTTGAAAACCGTCATTCAATTTAATTTGTTTGCAATATTGTTCTAAATCGTTGGCGCATGCGCTTTTGGAGTTTTCGACACATGCTTTGGGCTCTAGCCTCATCCCTGCTTATGCACTTTCTGCGTGGACTGCAGATGCTCGCGCATAATTTAAAAACTAAGGATTTTAGCTCACCTCACATCTCCTAGCCCAATATCTATTGAAGCTGCTAGACACGGCAATTTGGCTTTCTTCTTGAAAAGTGAATATTTCCAGAAAGTTTTTGGCAATCTTTTGAATCCTGCAAAGAAAGTACTTATTATCATTGCAAACACTAAACTGCAGATTGATTAATTTAGTACGAGAAGGAACTAGGTATTATTTTACAACGTTGTTCTGCTTCGAACCGTTTCTACTACTTTGTCATGATTGTCCTAAGGCTTATATTGCAATTTTATGGATAACATCTGAATGTTTGTGTAATAGCAGTTCGCTCAGATTAAAGCATCCATTTGCATGAACCTTAGCAATATTATCCCTTATTATCTGATGACACTGAATATCAAGAAAATATGAGATATTCCTTTAAATAAAAGAGAGAGTCATTATTAGTTCTACTAAGAAAAGCAGGAAAGAAGGAGGAAAACAGGAAGGAAAAGAAAGCAGGAAAGAAGAAGAAACCAGAAAAGAAGAGGAAAATCACAAGAAAGAATAAAAGCCAGAAGGAGGAAGCTGTCCGTTTCAAAAGTTTAGCCTTATATAGCTGCATACACATGTGAAAAAGTGCTTGGACAAATAGGTACAGCTTTTCGTTCAACTGCGGAACCTATAGTTTTTAATAGGCCGCAAGGAAAATTCTCAGCAGATTTCTTCTTTTTTGAGTTCCGTGGCCAAACGTGTGAGCAAAAATCAAAAAGTACACATCATAATAGCCCAATTAACTATTGACAATTTCATTATTTGACTTATTCCTGTGTTTTCTTCAAGTTTCGAGCCAGTATTTTCAATTTGAAAACAACGACTCCTAGGAAATCCACTGTGCTTCAGTACGGCATTCATTTGATCACACAAGGGTATGCTGTAGTATCTGCAATATTGTGCTTGTCTCGTACATGATATCAAAAAAGTACACATTGAAGCTTAAAGATCAATTTTTGCGCTACATTTTGATATGAAAACTTTTGTTTTAGCGCAAAGAAAATTACCAGTATTTTCAGTCTGAAGTTGTAAGAAATTTCTCCTCGCGTATGAGATAAGGCAATAAATTTCCATCGAAGGGGTGCAATTCATATTATAAATAGTTAAAACAGGTTGTAGCATACCCATGGATATAAAGAATTTCTCTGCTAAACGTATAATCTTCTTCTTTAAAAGTCCTTCTTTCTTCATTTTCTTTGACACATTTGGGATTTTCTTTTTGGGAAATGGAACCATTAAGTTGTATAAATGTGTCCAATGACCAGGCCACATTCCTAAATACTGCGCCGGTATCATCCCTTTCTCTTCGATGTCTTTGGAACCGAGAGTAACCCTGTAAAATGTTTTTATTTGAAGAAGACTTTATACACAGGCCGAGAAAACGCTTGAATAAACATGTACATGTGCAATTTGTTTATGTTAGTGAATAATAATGATAAATGAAAATACCTTAGTTTGAATCGAACATATGCGTGTAGTTTTTTATATAATGGTTTCACTTCTGAGAATAATTGCGCCATCTTCTTTCTGAAATCATCCTCATCCATATCATAGCCTGATCGCGTAAATTCTCCATAGTCCTTATACCCTCTATCCTGTGCTCCTTTATTTGCGAATTGAACGAATTTCACGTAATGTGGTCGAATTTTTGGACCAACAACTCTGCGCCACGCATTCCAGGCCCACTTTATCAGATTAAGTGTTCTCTTCGACACTCGCTTCATTATTTGCATCAGATGACGATCGAGTTGAAGCTTTTTTGTTGTACCTCTGAATTTCAATGGGACCTATATGTTTGGAAAATATAGTAAGTGTACTGATTTGGAAATTCTGTAAGCAGCATGCATATTGAGTCTTGCATGCTTTACATCGAAGTTTCCATTCTAAATTAGTACTTTCGATGTTTTGCTTCCTCAGATTCCATCTGTATCACTGAGAACAAGCATTTTATCTATATAATTGATATTTTGATAGCCCCGTAACTCTCTCTCTCTCTCTCACTCACTCTCTCACTCACTCGCTCACTCGCTCACTCACTCGCTCACTCACTCACTCACTCACTCGCTTGCTCTCTCTCATTCTCTCGGTCTTATTGAATTACCAATTATTTCTTGGCTGCTGGAGATAAGTTACAAGGGGGTAGGTTTAAATCAATATTGTTCGTACCAATGCTATCATTTGAACATCAAAATCACCAGCCTTTGAAAAGATGCACATGCGCTCTCACTAACTAATAAATTATACATGCCTTTGAACAGGGACGCTGGGACGACATTGGGGCAAGGAAGCGAACAAAAGCAAAAGGACACTGACCACCACTGGTGAGAAAACCTTGCAGATAAATGGATGGCTTCTGACTATCTCTTTGTCTGTATGGAAAGTATGGCAGATGCACACAAGAAATATTGGAACAAATGATCACTATACACTTGATGACATACGTGTTCGAAAATGAATGAATAGCCAGGGGCGTAGTTCCTATATGCTGCCTTCAGCAGACAAGTTTATTTTCACAGTGACAACGTAGTGTATTTGTTCTAGAGGGGTCCAGGGGCACTTGTGCGCAGAAATGAGTTAAACAGCTTGAAAGTGAGGAACGAGGATCACAATTGGCACCATCCCGATTCTAGACTGCCAAGTGTGTATTCATATCTGCCAATTCATATTGCACGCTTCGTGGCATTTCTCACCTGCACACTTGGGAATTTTTGCTATGCAGCCGAGATCTTCATGAAAAGTGTCATACTTTTCATGCCGGGTTGTTCGAAAGATTTTCATCCCATCCCTTATCAGGGGCTATATTTCTCACAAACAAATAAATATTCCTCTTTTCAAATTAAATGCTGCATATTTGAGTAGCTTATTTGTTCTCTGTTTTATAATATTAGCGCTTGGGAAACATTCTATTGCATTTCAGAAGGGCTACCTTTGCTACCTTGCTTTCCCAAGCCTATTTCCTTACCTTTCGAATCCCGAAGCACTTTTGCAGGTGTAGACTTAGCATAAACAACAGTTGGTTTTAGTTTTCAAGTTCATATCTGATTTGCTGCTGCTAGGAAACTGTCTAAAAGTTTCCACGTATTTTAAGAAAGCATGAAACTTACCCTAGCTTCACTGTATATTTTCCCCATGATTTTCAGGAGTCGATTCAACTTCTTCGCGAGTTGCACATCTTTCGGTGTTGCAACCTGATTAATTAACATCAGCTGGCGCTTTATGTCTTCTTGGTATTCTTTACGGCTCTTCTTTACCTCTTCATACAACATATCTGCCCGACGGTCCAGTTTTCTTATACTTTCAGCTACTCTATTATCCAGAAGGTTTGCCATTCTCTTCTTTCTTCCAACAACCCATCCTGCTTCCATTCCATACGTAATTTGAAATGATATATGTTTTAGAATTGCCATGTATTTGTTATACCCTTTCAAAAACCTTCCTACATCGGCCTCAGATATGCTTGAAGTTTCAACAATGTTGTTAAAGATTATAAGCCCTGATATAAACATCACCAATATTGCAAAACTATTCTTCATTTTCACATTCTGCCAATGTTATTACGCTTTGACGATACTTGTAGCTTAGTTCCTTCTCTTTCTCCGTAGACTACTTCTACAAAAGATAAGTTAGTATCCCATAGAAGTAATTCGCATCAAAGATTCTTCCCAAATGAACATACCTTACTACATAAAACACGCATCAAATTTTCTTTTGTAGAATGGTCTTTCGACAGGCATTTCTATTGGTATTTGGAACCTAAGTATCTACATATTTTGAAACAGATATGGTCCAAGTAAAAGGCAATTGCTCGCGACCACAATTATCGAGGCAATTTGGCCACCTGAAATCCATTCATAAGAATTGTTCGCTAGCTTGATCCTAAGAGATCACCAAATGCTTCATTTGAATGCATGCATTATAAAGCAATAAAGAAATATAGAAATCACTTTATCTCTGCTTTTGTCACAAAGCCCAAATACCAGAAAGAATTTAATTATTTTTAATTATTTGCATTCCATGTCAACGTAGGCCCTACTAATTTTGCGTGTTTACGTCACGTCGTTATTGAGCTTTTCCTAAATGGTTCTTGAATATTTTCACCTAATTTGACATTAGTAAGTAGCTTTACAGTCTTCCCATATATACCACAAGTTATTTGATCACTTGTATGATAATCTTCAGGAATTTCAGCTGCCTTTTGGTAGTGACTACTTTGCCATTTGGCATTCATGTCCATCTTCACTTTTAATTGTTTGTAAACATTGGGCTCTTGGGTTCTTCGCCGTAGATTACACGCCAACGTACCGAGGCTTTGAAACGTTCTATGGCGTGTGGACGTCGTCAGGTGCCGACTGCTTCACTCATTCTGCTTAGCATAGCGCTCAAATCTCGATTGGTTAATACATTTGCTCACAACCAAATTCTCCTTACTGTCTCAGCCAATAGAATTAGATTGCGTTTATAGATCAATATATAATATTTATTTGGAACAAAAGCTCGTACTTGCATAGCTAGGCTTACTTTTATGGATCTAATTTTGTTTTGTATCATCAAGTATCAAAACCAAGAGATCCAACTCTAGTTCTATCAAAACGAAGGGCGGAATGTATGAGCTTAATGATTTAAGTATAATTTCGACCAAAGTAGATACACTCGAGCGTGCACAGCTGTTTTAGTATGGGTAGTAAAAACGCTCAAAAACATGTGAAATTGGCCTAAATTTAGCTTCGAAAGCCGTTTATTGATGACTTCGCAGACTTCTATTGGTTGAGATGGAAAGAAGAATTTGGTTGTGAGCAAATGTATTAACCAATCAAGATTTGATCGCTATGCTTTTCTGCTTTGGATGTTGCCTATTGCTTGGATCTGCGGAGGAACTTGGAGGTCAGTTTTCTATGTCAGCCTAAGATACCTCTTGAAGAATAATTATACGTTTGTTATTTATAAGAAACATGTCTATAAGAAACATTAGGCTGAAGTTAGGCAAAAGTTAAGAAACACAGGCAGGCTGAGTTTCAAATAATGACTTGAAAGAACTATTTTTACAAAAAGGTTTTTGGTGAAACTAGAAATAAGATAGAAACGACATCTCATAAATGCCTCTCATAAGCTGAAAATCCTATTTCTTGCATCAAAGTTGCCTTATCTGGGTGTTTCCTGTCATTGGAAGTCTTCCAATTCAACAAACATTTAAGGCTGGATTTTACAAAATACTAAGAAACATCCAGGCTGAAGCCAGAGAGTTTGCTTCTTTTAAAAGCAAAAACATGTATAGCAGGCGTTTCAGTTTTAACTTCAGCTAGCTGGTCCTTGCTGGTAACTTCTTATCATGCTGATTTCAACGTATCAAAGTGTCCACTAGTCGAACATAGATTACTGAATGAACAAAATATGCTACTTTGGAACTATCTTCAAGTTGTTGCTGTATATTCGCATTTTGGGGTTTGTAGTTGTTTTCTTCAAGGATGATTTTCTTGATCCCTGCCAATGTTTTCCTTGATGCGCTTTTTTTCCATTATTGGTCAATTAGCACATTTTTCTTTTCATTTTGCTGCAGGTTGTGAGAAATGAGACTGGTCATTATAGCACTGAATTGTTCACTCAAGAAGCAGTAAAATTTATTCAAAATCACGATGCAAAACAATCTTTATTTTTATGCGTATCTCATCACGCAGCCCATGCAGGCAATCCTGATGATCCTCTGCAGGTTCCAGAAGGATACACAAAGAAGCTTAAATACATAAAAAGTGAAAGTCGAAGAAAGTATGCAGGTCAGCCAATCGTAAGAGAGAGTTTGGAGAATGCCTCACCATTTAATTTGGTAAGACATTCTCAGTGCTTACTGAAAATATTAAGAGAACGTTGAGGAATAGGATCACAAAGCTTTATCATTGGCTTTCTCCTCTTTCCAACAGGTATGATGGCTGCTCTTGATGAATCAGTACTAAACATCACCATTGCTTTGACTGACAAAAACCTAATCAATGATACTGTCATTGTATTTATTACCGACAATGGAGGTGCAGCTGGACATATAGAGCTAAATACAGCCTCGAACTACCCATTGACCCATTGAAAGGAGGCAAATTTACGGTATGGGAAGGAAGCATACGGGCTGTTGGATTTGTTTACAGTGATTTGATATTTAATTCAGGTGAATTATCTATAGATTGCTCATAATATTTTTCCATCCTTATTTACGTTCTTTCAGAATAATTTAAGAATAACTAAGGCTCCAAACTGACAAAAAGTTAAAGTATCGAGTCTATACGAAAAATCAACTATTCCTATAAAGAGCGTGTGTAGAATGTTCTGCCTGCCAGAATCCTTCTCACACTGTTTTTAGACATAAAACTATGATCGAGGGATGTATGTTAACTCAACTTTTATACTGATTCTAGGTCATGTCAGTACAGATCTTGTGCATTCAACTGACTGGCTTCCAAACCTTTTACATGTTGCTGGGATTGAGCCTTTTGTTGCTCCTGCAATCGATGGTGTTGATGTTTGGAGTATGATTTCTGTTGGTTATAGTTCACAAAGATTCGAGATCTTTCACAATTTTGACCCACTTCAAAGCAATCAAGCTGCTTTACGTGTTGGTGATTAAAACTGATTATTAATCAAGACATTGGCTATTTTGGCGATTGGTATCCTCGACCAGTAGAGGTAGAATTCTTGTTTAAATTTTATTTATCCTTTTCAAGTAACCTTCTGCTTACAAATACTGCAGTATCTATTTGATGGGAGCATATTTAATGACGGTATGTGCAACAGGCCTGAAAGGATTTTGTGCCTGTGAGAGCAGGTTTGTGGTAAAATTTGCTTGCAGAAATGATGGGAGCATATTTAATGACGGTATGTGCAACAGGCCTGAAAGGATTTTGTGCCTGTGAGAGCAGGTTTATGGTAAAATTTGCTTGCAGAAAATACTCAATATAAAAGAAGACTCGACACTGATTTGGATTAAATAGGTCGCTTTTGTATATCTCCATTTTAGTGATCCCCATTTTAGTGATCCCCAACTTAGTAGTCCCCATTTTAGTGATCCCCTTGTATTGATACCCATTCTAGTAATGCAAGATGAAGAGACAATCTCTCCTTGAATAGAGCATTCCCAGAACCCCCTTCATCTCCCTGTTCTATCAAGTGCTCGATATGCAGAATATATGTGAAATGTCTTCCTAGAGTGTTTTCATGTAGCTTGCTAGTTGTCTGTCCAGCTGAAGGATCTTTATGTTTTCTCCTCGTGTTAACTATTGTCAGCTGACCAATCAGCTTTTCATCTAGAATGATCAGCGTTACTGATCAGCCTCTTACTGACCTGTCTGAACTTCAACTTCCAAATAGTAATGTCATTCTTATTTCCTGTAGTATCTCGATGTTTAACGATATAATTATTAGTAATATGTGAGAGACTTTGAACAATGCAATAAATGCAATGACTGCATCTGTTTTGTTTCCAAATTTGCTTCCTAATCTTTTCGCTTTCAGAATTCATCATTTACATTATTTTTTTTTGTGTGTATATCAAAATTATTCGCCGTCAAATATGCCTTATCATAATCGAGCGTTTTCCTGACTGTGCTCTCTGAAATGTAGAATAACATCACGAAGTCCTTCGTTGTACACTTGACAGTATACGAGTATTCGCACTTAGTACTTGATAGTGAAATTTAGTCTTTGTAATTGCAGGAAAAAATGCAGAGATAAACATTTCTCAAGAGTCAGTCTTGTATAATTGTGCCAATTTGACAATAGATGCTTCATTTACATATCAATATATTCCCTAGTTTCTTTTCAATTATAGTAAACAAAATACAAAACATTTGCTTATCAAAATTTCAGCGTAGTCTATGGTGGCCCATGGTTACCAACGCCTGCACTCTCTATTTTTGTCATTATTTTTTATATTTTGCTATTTTATTGTATGTCTTGTTTTTAAGATCTTTTTCGTTTAAATTGTGCACATTTTTCTGTTAAAATGAAAAAAAATTGAAGTGAAGTCATTTTATGTACGTAAACCATCATTACAAATCCGCTGCTGTTCACAAGTTACGGACCTACGTTGCCATACCCAAGATACTTTGTGAATAAAACAGCGGGAAAACAGGTATCACGTGCAATAACATTTGCTCCATAGTTACTTTCCATTTGGCTACTTGATTAACTGAAAGAAGGAGAACCCCTCGCCTCATCGAGAACACCACACTTATGCACAGTATCAATTATTTGGAAGCTATCAAGGCAAGTTTCTTTCATCTTTTGTAATGTACGTTTTTTGTCTTGCCTAGGCACCATGGTAAACGCCCCAACTCTTGAACACTTTCGTACCTTTCCTTCTAGTTATGCTGACAACTGTTGCTCAGCAAAAACGTCATCTTCTTTTTCAGCATCTTTTCTTTTTGATAACTTTGCATTCATGTTCTCCCACTGCATTTTTGTCGACATTTTGTGTGACAAGGAGTATAGTGCCATTGCGCTTGATATGTATTTTCCCGCCTTTTTACCTCACAAAGCATCATGGGTATGACAACGTAGGTCCGCCACTGATCAACAGCAAGAGAATGACCACAATGGTCAACTTACAAGAATTCATTTACATCAATTTGTTTTCATTTTAACGTTAAAAAAGATCTGTATAAATAAAACGAAAAAGGAAATTAAAAGTAAGACATGCAATCAAAACCAAAAGCAAGCAAAAAGCAAAATACTATGACGAAACCGCGAGAGCAAACGGTGGCAACCATAGGCTACCGAAATATTCCTTCTCATTTAGAAACATACATAATTTACATTAGTTATGATATAACTATTTAGCATCTCATTCACCACCCAAGTTTATATCCATTCTTTTCTCTATGTTTATCCAACCATGTTTCAAGTGGTTTGTAATACTCTAGCAGAGCTTCAGACTTTACATCGTTTTCACCGAGTGTGACTTCTAGCACCTTCTGCCATGGTTCTGATCTTCCCATTGAAAGCAGTTTCCTGTTTTGAAGAAACAAACATAACAATATCATAATTTATGCAGATAGCGACACTATGTAATGCCCAGTGCTCCCACACGTAGAGAAAATACCCTACAGTAGGGGAGAATAGACCATCGTATGAAGTAGGGAGAACCTACGGGGAAAATGGCTTAGAGTGACAAATGTAATGCGCTAATGCTAAGATCATGGACCCTCTACTGTTTAAGACATAAAGCATTGATTAACTGAAGTCTTAATTCCTTTTGCAGAGTAATCCGCTAAAGTGGAAAGACAAATTCACACTAAGAGTTCACTTTCAATGTCAAGTATAGCCAATCGTTGAAATTTGAAAGAGCCACATGCTTGACCAGCATGCTGTGGACCTCCGATTTGCAGTACCAAGAAGAACTTCCATATCTCTTGAATTCTACTTTAAATTGGAATAGCAAATCAACATTGATTGTACAGCCGTTGAAATCGCGTCCTTTCCCCCATGCTTTCTTATCCCAACTGCCCAATGAAAAAGGTAATTTTTTATTTGCTTTACAAAAGTTCTGTAAATTGGAAAGGCTCTTTCCTCTCTACCTTAACTTTACCCGATCTTTTCACAATACACGTTTCTTTCATAAGAATCCTCGCTCAAGGGCTTATACTAAAAGTGTCTTAATTTTTGGCCACATTTTAGTTCTAAAAATTTCTTAAAAGTTTCTTAATTTAGCGAACTAAATGGCTGTGAAAGTGCGCGGAGAAGGTGAACGTAGCAAACTATTTGTCCTATAACAAACAAAATGCGTCATTACGAATTAAATTCTACAGCAATATCATATTCACATTGGTTTGGTACAGCTTTACGTTGAACCAGGTAACGATTCCAATGCGCTATTTGTCGAAAGTTTCTTAGCTATTTCTTTGCAATTCTAAAAGTTTCTTAAATTTTACGCTGTCTAGTAGTAGGTTGCTCATAAAGTGGTTTCTTATAAAAAAGCTTGTTGCTTTATGTAAATCAAGCGGGACCAAACAGAACTGAATTACTGCAAAAGATTGTGCTATTGAATACTCATGATGCTATGTAAACTGTTGAATTTTCTTGTATGTAAGTGCATGTCAATTTTTCAATGATGGTCCTGTTATTTTCGAAAGAAGTGTGTCATTATTATTCCACAAGTTGTATCAGGTACTTTTATTGAAGCAACATATCTGTTACTTATGCATTGAATGGCATCTGAAATACAGCGGAATATTGGCAACCTTTTGCCTTGAAAATCTGCATTAATTTCCTCACGCATTTCCCCTCTTGCATATCAAACAACTTACTTGAGCTTTTTTCCAGCTTCTTTTGAGTCATATATGGAGCATTTGTGCAGCGGGCCTTTGTGTCCAGCACTTTTGCACAGTGATTTCTGTATCATGTATTGTAATATTTGACTGAAGAAGTACGAAATATATTCGATGTTCTTATCAATGTGTAGAAAGGCTCCTGGGTCGAAGTCGTTGTCTGTCCTTTTAACTGGTGCCTTAACTCCCATTGTCGTGTTTCGTAAGTCCCACCAATGGCTGTTGTACTTAGAAGGTGGAATCTTCTCAGCAAACACATCCCATCTCCACAATTCGATCATGTATGAGAATGGAAGAAAACTAACTTTATGCAAGGCTTGCTTCATCAAATAGTTTATATCTTCCTCTGGAAAAAAAGTGAAATCAGCCATATCAACTCTCAAATTGAGACAACTTATTTTAATTCTACTTGTTTCCTAAATTTTTGCCCATTTATTTTGATTTAATTTCATTTCTCACTACCTGACATTTTCATATGTTATTTAGTAAAACATTTTCTAGCTCATTTTAGTCCATTTTAATGGTAGCAATATTTTTTGGGCTTGACACTTGAATTAGAAGTTTTATTTTTCAGATCAAATTTCAGAACTTATGGAATTAAGATTGGTCAACGAAGATAACATTTTGAGAGGGGGGACTATTTTCAGATAAACTTTAATAGGAAATTGTAATTCATCATGCATAACTATTTTCATTTTCTTCTTTTCCTATTTTCTTTTCACTTTTTCATCATTACGTCCTTTTTTCTTCCCCTGTGTCAATTTTTTGGTGTTTCTCTATTCCAAAACCTTTCAAAAATTGATCAAGTTGCAATCAGCCCTTTCAATTTCCACCATAATAATATTAACTTTTTGGACGAGGAACGCTGGCGAGCATTATCCATAACTTCTTCTTTGATGTTCGTTTACATCATCTATCATTAATAAATGGAAGTAAAATGCAATGATTTGCAATCATTTACAATCATTTACAATCACTTAAAATCATTTGGAATCATTTACAGTCATTTACAATCAAATGGTTAAGCAAACAGCGTAAATTACCATCATCACCATGTATCTGATCGATCAATTTCATGGCATGCAAATATTTCAGTGTTGTGTTGTGACCATTTGCAATCATTTACAATCATCTACAATCACTTACAACCATTTACAATCATTTACAATCATTTATAATCAAATGGTTAAGCAAACAGTGTAACTTACCATCATCATCATGTATCTTATCGATCAATTTCATGGCGTGCAAATATTTTGGTGTTGTTATGGATAGTGCGATTGTATCTCCAACTGATTCCTGAAATCCTTGGTTTGCTGCCATTCTATATACATAGGGCTGATGCAAATAGGATAGGTAATACTGAATGTGACCCATTTCATGGTGTGCGGTAACCAGATTCTCTTGCGAAGGAGTTAAGCACGGCATCTTCATTCTGGATAAAAACAACACAAAATTACGAGATTTCTCCCATTTTTTCACCGCAGATATTCCTAAATGCAGTGCTAACTGGTGGTCCTAACGTTGCACCAATTCTTGGTTGCAGTGAAAATGGTCTCGTACCATGCGCTACTTTAATATATACTGCTAACGTCATGATTGGTACGAATGCAATGAACGATAAAGGAGAATGTAAAATAAACAATGTTAGTAAATTAACATTGCTTTGCTCTTTGACGTTTCTGGGCAATCGATGATATTTGATATTCTTTACCTCTTTAATGCATAATGCTCTCTCTCCTGTTCTTTATTTTGACAAAAAGTGTTGCTCACTATGTTCCTTCTCAATCCTTATTTAGAGGTGAGGGGATTACATCTAGCAAAGTAATTAAAGGAGAGCAGTGGGTATAGCTTACCAAGAGGGCTGCAGATACTACCCATAGTGACATATATCGGGTGGAATGGGATGGGAGAACAATACAAAGTACGTTATCAAGGATTCCTTTTTGAATGAGCTAAGAGACGAAGAAGACTAATGCTAAGTCGAATAATAACATGGTCAATAGATGTACGCGCAGTAATTTTACTTTATTGGCAGCGTAGTTTAAAAACAGTTTGTTGTTACTTGGACTTAGCGTAGATAGAATATTGTTGTACGAAATTGCGTTGAAAACCGTCATTCAATTTAATTTGTTTGCAATATTGTTCTAAATCGTTGGCACATGCGCTTTTAGGTTTTGCGGCACATGCTTTGGGCTCTAGCCTCATCCCTGCATATGCACTTTCTGCGTGGACTGCAGGTGCTCGCGCATAATATAAAAATTAAGGATTTTGGCTCACCTCACATCTCCTAGCCCAATATCTATTGAAGATGCTTGACACGGCATTTTGGCTTTCTTCTTGAAAAGTGAATATTTCCAGAAAGTTTTTGGCAATCTTTTGAATCCTGCAAAGAAAGTACTTATTATCATTGCAAACACTAAACTGCAGATTGATTAATTTAGTACGAAGAGGTACTAGGTAGTATTTTACAACGTTGTTCTGCTTCGAACCGTTTCTACTACTTTGTCATGATTGTCCTAAGGCTTATATTGCA
>OLMO02000273.1:9674931-9685550 GCA_900291935.2 Cassiopea xamachana
ATTCAAGGTGACATATTTGTTCTCCATAATTTGCAGAATGTTGATCTTAACACTAACAAATCACATTGCCCAAAAATGAAAGACTTTTACTGCCTTTAAGATAAATTTATAGATTTAGAGACACTTTATTCTTCCAACAATAGAAATTCATATTGAAAAGGAACCTCGACGCTTAGGGTTGCGTATTTTTAAACGAATGAAAGTATGTGAAATAGAAGGTCTTTAACGACATGTGCGATCTCTGATCAGAAAGGCGGGTGAATGGCATCAATTATTCATACATCTTTGGATTTCTTTTACGTTAGATTTTAAATGCTGTCTAATTTTCCACATAAGAAAAATAAGTCGTAAAATTATTTAATAACAAAAAGCTTTCCAGTGGTTATAAAGAACGACGCTTTTGCTGAGCACAAAACAGAGTAAGCAAGCAGTGTAGGACACCCAAAAAGCAGCATTCTGCGCATGGCTGAGTAGTAGCTGTCGTCACAAGACTGATTTAGTAAATGTTTATGCATCTCCACTTTTGCTGAATAATGCAAGACTGGGTGCCCAAGCTAGGCCTAGCCACAAATACAAAGCATGGAAAAAGCAATACAATGAAGCAATTTCTCCTGTTAGGTCTTGTTTTCACTTTTTTCAGTAGTGCAAAATGCGCGGGACACAGGCGACAACCACATATTATATTGGTCGTTCTACGAGATTTGGTGAGTCATAGCAACCCTTTCATTAACTAGACCTTTAAATTCTTCTTCCAAATACAGAGATTCAAAGTTCTACATCATTTCTTGCCTGGCAAATAAAGGTGAATAAAGCTGAAATCTGCTAGAGAGAATGCTAAACGAGAATTTTCAAAGCTCTGTGGCTAATCTTATAATTGATTATAATAAAATACAATAAACAAATTAAAATATTCAATTAACTTGAAATAGCAGATAGCCAAGAATGCATGCTTTTTTGACTCAAGGGTAATCTAACTTGTTGATACAAGGCTTCACTGTTGAAGACATAAAAAGGAATAAATAATCTAATATAGATATTTATTGTACATTTTTATGATTTAAATGCATATGCGACACAAACTTATATTAAACTCTAACTATGTCCATGACTATTAAAAAGTGCTAGAAAGCTCAAATTCAAAAGGGAAGGCTAGGTAGTTGATATTCTTCGATTGAACTTTCTAGTGGAACTGATTAAAATGGAGTGAATAGAGAAGATATTTAACTATCAGGATCAAGCATGTTATCCATCCAGGTTGACAATGCAAAGAAATATCTCAAACTACTGTTAAAGTCGAAATGCTTTTGAAATTTCAAGAAGCGATTCATAAATCAAGACGCTGAGAATGATCCACAATGACAGATTCCAAGACAAAACAAGTTGTCTCTAAATGCATATTTTTACTATGATAACGTCACGGTTTCAATACAGAAATACTACTCGCTCCTGGATAAAAAATCTTACGTAACTTGTCTGTTGATACTACAGAACTTAACCAGTGCACGAAAAAGCGGCAACACTGACAAAGCTTTTTTCGTCTGATACACGTCAGAGTATGAAACGTCGGAAAGCGACCGAAAGGTCAGCCGAAATATATAGCCAGATGCGATTACACGTGATAGGATGCGCCTAATTGGCCCCAAGTGTAATCATTTTGGACCTATACACCATTGTTTACTTGAAGAGTCCCAGTGAGAAAACGAACTCTTTTTGTCTACGTAATACTGGAGTTTGAGTCTTGATGGAAACAGATTCCAAAACACTTAAATGAAAAGACGATCTTGCTAGCCCAATGATCCGAAAATTATTATCTGTATATGTTTTGGCACATCCTGGATCTGTCTGCTAGTCTCTGCGTAGTGCGTCCTACGTACCAAGCTTCACATCGGAAGGAAAATTCATAAGCTACACAGCTCTTTTGAGTGGTAGGAACGCAATCTTTTTTAGCAGATGGTAGTATAACTCTCGTGAAGGCACTTCTCTGCTCGGTATACCTAAAATTGCCTTGGATTGGTAACGTTTCATCAAAGTTTGAAAATCAAATTAATAAAGCCATTCCATCTTGCTTCGATGCTGCGAAGCCCCGTGTGGTTTACAATACTAGAGTGTAAAAGAGGACGTGGGAAGCATTATATATTTCGGTTGACCTTTCGTCCGCTATCCGACGTCATACTCTGACAAGTGTCGGACGAAAAAAGCTTTTAAGTATGTCTATAAATGTTGCCGCTTTTTCGTGTCCGGTTAAAAATCTTACCTTGAAAATGTAGTTGAATATCCATGACATAAAGGTCTATGTTTTGACTTTCTCATGCATTTCTACATTCCACTAACATCAAGATTCTCGCTAGGGTTGGGATGACGTCAGTTTCCACGGGAGTCCTCAAATTCCGACCCCAANAATATCGACAGAATTGCCAATCATGGCGTAATCCTTCAAGAATATTACGTCACACCAAGATGCGAAGATTCAATAGCAGCACTGAAAACAGGAAAAAATCCAATTAAATACAGTAGGTGACTTCTTCAAATATTTCTTTTACACTTATTCAGAAGTTTTCACAAATATGAATAAAATCAAAAGGAATTTTGTCATTTCCAAGGGTAACGAAGCCTACTTTAGGTGGATGAAGGGTGGAAGGTGGTTCTTTCTCACAGCAATGGTGGTGTTGTTGTTCGCTCAGAGGACCTTACGTCACTACCTCCCTGTCCCCCACCCCCTATGATTGGACTTCTTCTTCTTTCGGCTGCTCCCTGTTAACAGGGGTCGCCACCAACCGGCTCGGTCTTGAGTGTCTTCACGTTGCAGTCCTCTTTCCAACATGTCCGCTTTGATGTTATCCATCCACCTTCGTCTTGGCCGTCCCCTTTTCCTTCTGCCTGGTATCTCCATTCTCAACACTCTCTTCCCGGCATAGTCCTCTTCTCTTCTCTCCATGTGCCCATACCACCTCAGTCTCGACTCTCTGATTTTCTGAGAGAGCACTCCAACTTTCAGCCTGTCTCTCACTACTTCGTTTCGCAGTATATCTCTTCGGGTAACACCCAGAGACCATCGTAGCATCCATACGATTTTCTAGCCCTGCTGTCAAAGGACCCCATATGAATGGACATGTATAGAAAACAAAATATGATGTTGTTGAAATAGGACCGAAATCTTCCAAAAGTAACTCCTCACCTTAGCTGTAGTCAACTTAAAGTACATATGAAAGGTAGTTAAAAATACTTATTTAATTCCTACTGTGTATATCTATTTGCAAAGAATATACGCATAAATAAACATAGATTTAAATACAATTATATGTATATGTACGTATACATATATACTTACACGTATATATGTTTTTATATATCTATTCAATGAAATGCATTTAGTTAAAGGGTAAATATGAATTAAAGAACATTATCTCATTTTACTACATAGGAACAGGTGAGCAGTTCTCATATGATATGTGGAATTATCTAGACATTCAACAATATGTTATTCGTGAAGCTGGTACGGTAAGTTAAGTCAAATATTCTCATCAATTTGAACAGAAAGAACATGAATTTTCATTTCATGCATACTGAGAGGAAATCTTACATAGAACAAGATAGCAATATGATTCCCATGTCACTTGGATGCATTTAAGTATCCTAAAGTTGCATTCTCTATATTTAAAAATGACTAATTGGGTCTCTAAGAATACGAAAACGTCAAAGAAATTTCAATAAAATTGTTGTTTTTTTCAGCTCGATTGCAGTGACACTCAGTATCCATTCTACCCTTGGGATGCTGTTAGAGAGGCAGAATATGTGCTTAGAGATCATGACCATTATTATCCACTTTATTTACAAGTCAACTTTCCTCAACTTCGAGCTGATTATCCTGGTCAAGTCCCACCGGAATATCTGTTGAGAGCTTCTACCATACCAGGTCCAGCTCGCCAGGTGTTTGGAGGTAACATACCAACCACTTTCTACGCACAATGTGTAATTTCTTTCAAATTTGCAATATTCCCTGTATTAACTAGCTGTACACATATATTAGTAAGAAAAATTATAGAATAAATGAAAGTTAGGGATGTGGGAAGCATTCAAAAAGTGGGGGGCACATGCATTCAGGAGCACGTGCATTCAGGGGCACATGCATTCAGGGGCACCGTCACAGGCAAAAAGGGCACTGTGTAAGCTGAAAAGGGGACAAATTACACACAAGTTAGTAAAAAAGTGGAGGGACACGTTCCTCCTGCGCCCTCTGGCTTCTACGTCCACGATGAAAGTGACAATTGCTGTAGACACGATTCAGGGGTAATATTGATCTTATTGCAAAAACGAGAAGGACAACAGATCAATGTAGTAATAACAAAGAGACATAAATGATTTCACCATTGGAAAAAGCGATCAAGTTCTTTTAGTAATGAAACCCGTCTGAATACGTTCATGAAAACATCATTTCTAGATAGACATTTTTTATAAAAATAAAGTTTATAAGAACATTAAGGCTTAGAATCGCTGAAAGTTAAGAATAATGTCAGAATGCTTCATTAAGGAATTTTGTATTTTTGCGCATTCCAGTAATAACGCTGCTTTTAGATTAACTTTTGCATTATCGAGTTTTATCAATACTTACGAGTTTCTGTACATTCGAGTTACCGTACTGATTGTAGATTATCTTTTGCACTATCGATACAATATTTATTATTTTGTTCCTCTTTGATTTGCTTTATGATGAAGTAAGACATTAAAAAACATTTGAATATATTCCTTTCATTTTCCAAAGAAGTTACATCTTTGACGCTTACAAGTAATTTAAGGATAATCTCAAGCTTAAATCCAGAAAAATGTAAGAGTATTGGGGCTCAGCTAAGAGATAATTGTTCTTATAAATATATCGTGCGGTGTTTTTGCCAAATACTTTAAATATTCGTGTATTAACATAGCTTCCCAAAGAATAAACACTACAATTTTACTATGGCTATTAAGATATTTTGTTGTTGTTGTTGTTTACTTTATTTTGAGTAGGCTTTTATACCTAGCTTATTCAGCTAATTTAGGCCTACTATGCATGCCACATCCAGGCATGGGACCCCTAGTTTAACGTTCCTTCCGAAGGACGGCGGGGTGAGCTGTTTTGGTCGTTCATCTGGAGGGTCGCCCATCCAGTTTCTGACCGTACACAACCATGCTTAACTTCAGCTAAGCTAAAAGAACTGGCTGGGCCGCTTGGCCACTCACCCTGCTATATGAATGAATTGGCTGCGTCACTAAGACAAGGTCACGGGGGCTGACTTTGTTGTCTAATAAGCAGGTTATTACCGCAAAGCAAGTCAATTTGAATCCAAATAATTGCTTATATTCACAGCAATGGTCATGGAGCTTGACAGAGCAATTGGACATTTGATACGAATATTATACGATACAAAAATTCTACATGATGCCATTGTTTTCTTCACGACCTTAACTGGTGCAACTCAGAGCTCCAACTTGTACACGTACCCATCAAATTATCCATTGAAGGGAGGCAATGGTACGTTATGGGAAGGAGGTTCAAGAGCACTTGGATTTGTTTATAGTAACAGAATAACAAAGAAAGGTAAAAGTCGCTCTTTCTATTGCAGTAGGATGAAAGGAAAGAAATAAATATATCCACATTCATAACATTAAACAATTTAATCAAGACACTAGTCCATTCTGAAACCAGGAAAGGGATCTTCTAAGATCAAATTTCAACTGTTTTACTTGAACAAGTTGCATTAGGATCAGCATTTATGATTGAGAAAAATATTATCAAGCTTTTACGAAAAGCAAGAAAACACTTTTAGCTGTAATACTTGCAGACTTAGCTTTTATCCTTTATAGAAGTAAAACAGAAATAAGTAACTAACTAATAATAATTTTCTGATTACAAATATCCAAAGCAGCCTTTGTTCTGAATGCAGCCCATTGAAGGACAGCAAGAGTTTATTAATATTTCAGGGAGTACCTGCTTCCATTGATCTGCTTAATTCTGTTCATTATGTAGCCCGTGTGTCACATGGTCTAATACACATCACTGATTGGCTACCCACATTCTTTGCCTTGGCTGGTGGCAATCCAAATCACGTGGTTGAGGGTGAAGGATTCAATGTGTGGGATATCATCGACAATGAAGCTCCTTCACAGAGGTAAGTATAGCTTAGGATGTATCTGTATTGTATGATGCCTTGAGTGTATACTGTACAACAGGTCAGTGTCATTAATATGAATTCTATCAATCTAATTCATAGATATGAATATCTATGAATTAGATTGATAGAATCTACCCTTGGGCACCCAGTAGTATGGGAGTATGATTAAGAGTGGGGTTGATATTTTCAAAGAAAGCACAATTTGTGAGTGCTAATAAATGGAAATGAGTGTGGTTTTCCATTATCAGTGTAATATGGTTGGTTGCTAATAGACAGGGGGGGTGGGGTAAAACTCAACCAACAGTATTGGAACTGAAACAATTCAATATTATTGTAATTAGTCAATGCAAAGAGGTGGAGTATATTAACAGGTCTCAATCATCCTTCAATTACTAAAAGACAGTACATTTTCAACAAAAGCTACTTTTGAACATCTCCACAAGTGTGTACATGTATTTGGTATTACCTTTTATGGTTTATTTTGATATCCTTCCTTAGTGGCATTGATTTGTGCTCACAAAGCAATTGTATTTCATTTACTTAGAATTTTGAAATCTTTAGTTGCGTTGGAATTTCATAAATTGGTAGAGTTGGATTTGCTACAAACTTCTTTAGTTAAGGGGATATTAACAAATGGAAATGGGAGGTACAATTTTCATAAATTTGCATTTGAGGCCCCCCTGCTTTTGGGTCCCAAGGAGTACAGTAGCTCAAATCTATGGTCATAGATGAAACAACATGAGCACATTGGAAAGTGAATGGGCTATGGTAATTGGGAAATAAGTTTGTGCTTTGATATAATCACAAAACAAAACTAAACAAAATGGTGAAACAAAAGTAAATATAATGATTACCAAAAACAAATATAATGATGTATCAAAAAATAAATATTATGATTGCCAAAACTATGCTAAAATGATGACTGCTCCCCAATTGAATTATAAAAGACTTGCATTCATAGTATTTTACACCAAAATCAAATAACAAAATACCATTCAATTATAGGACTGATGTCTTATATGGAATATATGGAGAAAGAGGTGCTCTGAGAGTGAATGATCATAAAATTATTGTGAAGGAAAAATCAGCAGTATTTTATCTGCGAAACAGGGTTAAAGGGCCAAATGCGCCAACACTGGTGTGGGATGCAGAACTACAATGCAGTGTAACAAATGCATCAATTGGCTGCTGGCCTGAAATAGAACCATGTTTGTTCAATGTGAGACAAGATCCTTGTGAAATGAACAACCTCGCATACTACTACCCTGATCTAGTACAAACCATGTTGTATTCATTAAACAAGTACAATGAAACTGCAAAATATAGAGACAGAAAGAAAAGGGATATAGAACATACTGTTTTGAATAAGGAAACAATTGAGAAACTTGAAGAGAGTGTTAGAAAACAAAACAAACTGCTAAACAGAATAAAGAAATCATGAATAAATATTTTGCAACATAAACAATTCGATAATCTGTTAAAGTTAGTATTTTCACAGAGGCAAAAATGACGTTGTTTAAAAGTACTTTCTTCTTGTGTGAGACAATGAGAAGGCCTAAGGTGGATGTTTTCTAAGAGCAGAGAGTGTAACTGCAATTATCAGATTCTTTAAGCTACACTTTTACATATTAAATCTTTCAAAGTATTATTAATTTCTACTTGACCACTTCGTTTTTTTTGTTCAAACAAGCTCTAAAATCAATAGAGTATTATACTTCACTTGGCTTTTTGCCCTAATGCAACGTTTCCCAAATAGTGTGGCGTCCCCCTCAAGGGGGAGCTATGTATTGCTACAGGGGGCGTGTATGACCCCGGACAACAGGCTTGCATATACAATTTCTATAGACAATGGTCTTATGGTCTTTTTTATAGTGAGTGGGGGGCGCAAAATATTTCCTCTTTGCATAGGGGGCCTCGCAGAAAATAATTGAGGAGCACTGGCCTAATGTCAGAGTTTGAAAATGTGGTCATTTAATTTAGACATCACTGAGCTACTTTTTCAAAAAATCTCATTGATGAACAATTAATGCAACGTGGTGAGGCAAGTTTTTTCTAACACAATGGCAAAGATAATCAATATATATATAGTAAATTAGCCTACCTGTTTGTGAAATGCTGCATTTTCACCTCTTTCATTTTGATTTTCGCGGTACAGGCCTTGGTCTCGTATTCGAAACAAACACGATCGAGGTCTTCAAAGCAGTCCCTCCTCTCCTTCCCTCTATTTAGGAGCAAAAATTTAATAGGAACTTCCCCTCTCAGCGGTCGCGGCGACGGGGGGGCCGGGGGGGCCTTGGCCCCCCCACTTTTTGCTAAGTTGAAATTTGCGCATTTGTATTTTACTATATTTCGTTAGTATGTATTTGTAAATTGTTGTTCATAATTATAGGTATAAAGGGCTGTTTTGGGGGGTATCAAAAGCTCTTTGGGACGCACAATTTTATCTGTCATCCAAGCATAGTGGGGCAGATTTAAAATTTTATCGAATTTCTGGCCCCCCCACTCAAATACTCGCGCCGCGACCCCTGCCTCTTATGTCACTAGACATTCAAATGGTACCAAAAGCAACTAAGCCTAATAAAAACTGGAGATCTTGCGCCAGGCACGAAGTCAGGGAGTGACACGGGGGCTTTTTCAGTCCAACTGACTCATCTTGCCGCAAAAGAGATAAACGCTTTTGAATGCAACTATTCAGAAAAGGACATGGCTCAAGAATTGATAAAATCATGGTACTGTTGATGCAGTTGCCTGGTATTAAGCATTTTTGTATCATGCAGAGAGCAAGAATATGAATCTACTAAGGGGCATAGCCATGGGGGTTTGGGAATGCCACACACCCCCGGTATTCAGCTTGTCGACACATTTGCCACATACCAATAATGAAAGTCCTATTTGTCGGCAAAATGGGGTCAAATGAAGTCTGTTTGTCGGCAAATTGGAGTTGTGCACCCCACCAACAATTTCCATTAGCTCCCCCCTGAATCCAATGCTAAGAAATTTCCCCCTCTTCTATAAGCTACCTTTTAAAGTGGCTGCAAAAGTGTTGTTTTTTCAAGGGCAGAAGGTGAGTGTAACAGAAGTAGCTCAAAGCTGATTAATATGCTTGAAATAAGAAATTATCATTAAAAATTTTCATTGATGCTGTATTGAGCAATTTACTAAATCCGTAAGTGAAAAAATGCAAGTGCGTAAAAATGTGCCAGAAAAGTTGTTGATATTAAATCCGTAAACATTCTTTCTAAATCACAGAAATTATCATAGAATTACAAATTACAACATAGCTAATTATAGTCTAAAAATTTTCTAATCAAAATAGATTAAATTAAGGACATAGGAGCCGAGGGGTACAGAGGAGTGTTTTCATTCCCCAATATTCACAAATTTGTACGCAAATTGCCCCTTTTCAGATTACATAGTTGCCATGTTTTGGTTGTAAGGGTGCCCTTGGATGGATGTGTCCACCACTTTTGAATGCCTCCTACATCCTTAGGTAAAAGGTTATAAAGTATTAATTAATTTCACCAGATATTAATAATCTACTAAAATACAATGTTGATAAGAGGAGCCTGGACACCAAAGACATAATGGTAACAGTTACGAAGCTCAAATCTGGAGATGGAGTTAGAGGTATAGAAATAATTCGTTTCCTGGTTGGAGATTTTACGCAATCAAATGAAAGGGTTGCGGACATGTACACTTTTAAATCGAAGAACTGTTAAATCCATACTATGTAGTATACGGCATCTTTTCTGCGATACATTTCAACGATTAGTAAGGAAGGAGACCCAGGTACATCATTACTCAGTTTAATATCTCGGATTTACTACCAAGTTGAATTGAATTGAATTGAATTGTAGAAGTACACCCGCAAGGTTGGCTTCTCATACCCACCCATCAATTAGCATAAAACAACATTTTGTAAAAAATTTTAGCTTCATAGCTACAATGAGCGTTACAACCTCGATATGGAATGAATAGTGGCCTCTTCCATGATAGTGCTTACATTCATAGTACAAAAGAGTTCATGTGATGGCCAGTTTATAAAAACGAATTTAGTTGGCGGAGACTCGTGTAGGCATTGGTGATTGAAAAGTCACTCTTTGTTGATCGTATCCAACATCATGTGATGAATTAGATAAGCGAATTATTCCACTCTGCTTCTGAAAGAAGGAAAAGAGCAAAACTGTACATTTGAATCGAAAAGATGCAATGAAATGCAAAGAATCAAAATTGAGTTAATAATGACAAGCAAGAGAGAAATGAACGTGTGGCGAAGCCACGAAAAATTTGTAATGAAAAATAGAAACTCGAAACCAAACAACCATTATGCTATATACAAATACACCAATTCCATCAATTCCGCTAATAATCCAATTCTCAAAGCAATATTCACAAAAATTGATCTCTTCAAAAGCACATCCTACTCTTATGTCTGTCTACTCTCTCTCTCTCTCTCTCTCTCTCACTCCCTCT